>CANNZV010004606.1:0-16838 GCA_947561585.1 Caprella mutica
GTGGCCATCAACAAACAAAGTATTCCTATTATACTAAATTTAGTCATGCTTTTTTTTGAAAAATTAATTAATTGCACCCACATCCGCCACCAACTTTTCCTCCATTTGCCCCCGCAGCAGCTTCTCGATAGGATTCAAAATTGGTCTCAAAAGTTTCACATTTTTTAGCAGCTAATTCCATTTCGGAATCATTCAAATACATTTTTTGGTAGGCTTTGACATCCATACAGGAAGTTGCTAAAACGCAAACCAGCAAAAAGCAAAATCCCTTAATTAAATTTTTCATTAGTAATAATTTAGTTTAAGATTTTCGGTAGTGAGTAATTCGTCAGCATCCGTAACGATCAAACCTTCTACGCCATTAATTTTGTTAATTAAAGCCATGCCCTCGATTACCCCCATTACGAAAACGGAAGTAGCCAAGGCATCGGATAATTCCGCATCGGGGCTAATAATCGTTACACTCTTGATACCCGTAGTGGGATACCCCGTTCTAGGGTCAATGATATGCGCATATCGTTTGCTATCAAAGACCACAAATTTTTCATAATCGCCCGATGTAACAATGGCTTGATTCTGTAATTGAATCGAACCGAGCATTTTATTTTTATCTTTTGGGTCTGCAATTTTTATCGACCAACCTTCAGGCACATTACTTTTGCCCCAAGCAATCAAATCGCCTCCTGCGTTGACAATTCCCCCTTGAATACCCTTCATTTTTTCCATAATCCCTTTGGCACGATTGGCGGCATAGCCTTTACCCATTGCACCAAAATCAATTTTCATCCCCTTTTCTTTTAGGAAAACGGTTTGTTGGGTTCTATCCAACAAGATATTTTTCTAATTGATTTTTGCCTTTGCTTGTGCCACCTTTTCAGGAACAGGCATAGCAGTCATCGATCCATCAAATTTCCATATTCTATCCATCGAGGCATAAGAAATATCGAAAGCCCCTTTGGTTAAAGTCGATATTTTTTTAGCTCGAAAGATGAGGTCAAATAATTCCTTATCTACTTTTACTGCTTGAATTCCTGCTTGCCGATTAATTTCACTTGTTTGAGAATGGGCATCCCAAGAGGAAATCAAGCGTTCGATTCGAGTGATTTCCTCAATCCCTGCATTAATGGCATTCCATGCTATACTTTCATTATCGGCAACGGTAGTTACCTCAAATCGACTGCCCATCAACAGTAGTACTTTTGTTTGCTCTACTTTGCTTTGTGCAAAGACCTGTCCCAGCGTAAATCCAAAAGCGATGATGGAAATAAAAAGACGCATAAGATACTATTTAGTAGTTAAGGCAGATTCTAGTTCATGGACAAAATCTAAAGCGGTCTGACCTTTAAAGGCAGGACTGCCTAAGACTTTTTCTTGGCGGTCTAGTAACACGATTTTAGGAAAAGCTCCTGATTTATTAAATCGTTCTGCTAATGCCTCGTTGTGCGTCGTTTGTTCTTTTGATAATTTATTTTTTCGCCTAGCAGGAAAATCCAAGTATAAGATACTTAACTTATCCTCTAGTCTATCCACGAAGTCATTGGATTGTAAGACATCTTTTTTAAATTGAATACAAGGCTTACACCAATCCGAACCAGCAAAGACCATTAATATGTCTTGGTTATTTTCGGCAGCATGTTTTTTTGCTTTTTCAATATCCGTGAAGGTCTTTACTTCTTCTTGGGCTTGTACCCCTAGTACTAATAAGAATGAGAAACAAATAAATAAGATAGATTTCATGTTGTTGTTTATGTTTTATAAAAAAATAAAACGGGTATCTCGATAAAAACTGTCGCTTAATAATTATAAGCTAAAAAGAATATACAGTAACAATGCCGATAAAACACTACACTAATTATTTAGCGCACCTTCAGTTATCCAATTCTCTACTTGGGCAATTTGGCAATCTGTCATTTTATCTAAATAAAGCGGCATTGCATCATAATCTCTTTCATGTTTCATAGACCCCAAAAGTGACCCATCTCTAACATATTCCAAGATGTGTTCATAGTCTTCCATGCTAACATTTCCCTGTTGGTCATTTGCTTGGTGACAACCATAGCAATACATTTTAAATAAAGGTTGAATATTTTCTTTGAAAGAGTTAGCGGTAGCGTCGCAAGGGACAGAACAATCCGTATTCCCTGCTCCTTGATTTATCCAATCACCGATGATTTTAATTTCAGATGCCAACAAAGGATCTCTTGGTCTTTCTGGCATAATGTCATCATCATCAGGGTCTTCCGTAATACTTTTATAATGCTCACTTCTATTAGCATTTCCGGGTCTTATTTCTTTCATCACCTCCTCATAAGTTTCTACGGAAATTCCATCTTCCTTATCTTTTGAATTATGACAACCACTTTGGGCACAATTAGATACTAAAATAGGATGTACTTGAAATTTAAAGGAAACTAGATTCTCGCTACAAGAGCCACTTTCCGAGACCTCTATTAAACTAACCGTATTATCTGTTTCCGTCGAGGAATTTACACATCGGTAAGTTTCGGTATCATCAAATAATAAATAGCCGACTAAATCTAATCTGACTTCGGTAAAGTTTTGTTGGTCCTTAGTAACAAACTCTTTTGCAGACATAATCGTTCTGCCAGGAAACTCGGCAGCAATAAATGCTCTTATAGTAGCTGGTATTTGATTAGGCATTAAAGAAATTTGGTTTAGTCTATCTGAATCAATAAACACCAATTCAGAATTACAAGGTGTTTCTAATAAATTGAATTGATCAATTTCTTCCGTATTTTCACAGGCGAACACACTAATCAAAGCTAAAAGAAGGGTATATTTTAATAATTTCATTATTTATAATTACATTTTGGCTGGTAAAAAAGGTGCTAAGCGCATGTAAATAGATCAATTTGATTGATACCTATTTTATCTTCTTCAGGTACTGAGTTATTCATCATCGTCATCTCCACTATATCCTTCATCGCCTTCATCGTCCTCATCCTCATCCATATTAAAGTCACCACTAGCACAAATGAAATTCTCAGAGGCGTCAAAAATCAATTGATTATTCTGACCCAAGCTAAGCTGAAGATATTGATTACCAAATTTATTCATTTTGGTAGCCCCTTCGATAGATGCTCCAGAGAAATTAGACGCTACAAAACTACGTAGCGTATTGGGTAAACTTTGGACGTCTATTGATTGTCCTGATTCAACTGTATTTTCTATTAAGACGGTTGCATTCACATCTAAAAAGAATTCTTTTTGATTATCCAATTGTACATCATAAAGCAACATACCATTGTCATTCTGTACGCTAGTCTTAATCACATTAGCCGTAGGATATTGATTGTTGAGCATGTCTGTTATCGCATTGGGTACGAGTAAAGGATCAACCTCAAAACTTTCTAAACAAGGATTATATTCATTAAAGGTAATAGCGGCTAACTCTGCATTAAAAAGCGAAATCGAATCTTGCTTCTTACAAGCAAAGAATATAACGCCTAATATTAAAATTGATATTTTTTTCATTGTACTATTTTTCTTCTATGTTCCAGATATGGATATAGGGAAACGTTGCTTGTTTTAAAAAGCTTAATTATGTTTTTTTAGATTATTTATTTGTTCTTCTAAATTTTGTATTTTTTCAGATAATTTCTCTTCCCGATCAGCTTGTTTTTGAAATAAGGATAGATATTGATTGGTAGCTAGTCCAACAACTGTATTCACTTTTTTAAGACCTTCATTTGAATTAGCTTCCCAAGCTCTGCCAACTATTCGTTGGTAGTCATTTATATGGAGATTGGCAGGGGCAACAGCTTTCCCAACACCTGAGTGATCTGGTTGGGCAATGATGTAGTCACCTGTTTGTACCGCACCTATTACCCGTACAGGTACTTGTCCTAGGAATGCTACATAATTACCATGACGACTCCAAGATTTCGATGGCCTATTTGCTGCTACCGCAGGTCGATGAGAGACTACTAATAATTGCTCTGCATTATTGATGTTTTTTGTTATTTTACCAGCTTTGACAGCTACAATACTTCCTTTTTCTATGGATTCCGAATTTGTGATTCTTTCTAACCATTCTGCGTAATCGGCATTAGTAGAGGAATAGCTCTCTTGTTTAGTGCTCGAAGAAGCGTTTCTAAGAAGTAGTATATTACTGGCAATTAGTAAAAAAAAAAATATCGTTTTGAGGGTGTTCACAACAGATTTGTTTATTAGACTTGTTAAAGGGTAACAAGTCTATTATTAATTCGAAGACTTATATACCTGCTTAAGCAATGCTTCCGAATTAAAAGAATGTTTCAAAGTGTAAGAGGACTAGTGATCGAAGCGTTAAACTAAAAATCGTTTTTTAAATTCGGGAGTTGGTAACCAACAAGTAGTACTCTTTCCAAATAAGCGATAACGATTTTTGCCAATTAGTTCATATACTAAATCTCTTATCGGTTTTGGAATAATTAAAAAGTAAGGAGCTAAACACCAAATGCCTTTTAAATGCCTAGCAATTTTGAGAATAGCTGTAGATTGAGTATACGCTTTTCCATTTTCAATAAAAACAATAGAAGAAGGTGTTTTCTCTAAAGGAAGATTGTATTCCTTTAATAGAGCCATTCCTTTATCTGATTGTAATGAGGTAAAAATTAATCTATCTGTTTTTTCTCTGTTCAAAATAAATTGTACAAAGCCATTACAAAGGTTACAAACTCCATCAAATAGAATAATTGATTGGGTATAGGAATCCATTATATTACTGAAATTAGTTAGGATATTAATAATATAGTATTAGCCATCATCGTCATCGCTGTCTCCATCATCATCATCATCGCTGTCTCCATCATCATCATCATCGCTGTCTCCATCATCGTCGTCATCACTTTCCATGCTAATTAAATTACCTGCCTCATCAAAATGTAATTCAACTCCATTATCTAAGTAAATTTCATATTCATTTCCATTTTCTCTTTCTGCAAATAGAATAACAGCAAATGGATATTGTGACAGTATATAATCGATAATAGAAATGGGTAGCTCACTTGCTGATACTTCTTCACCATCTTTGTCCTCCGTTGTACTTAGGCCATCATTATCTAAAGCTAGCAAAACACCATTAGGGGTAAAGAGCAAAGACTCTCCGCTATCTAGCTGTACTCCATAAGAAATATTTGTACTATGTTGGTATCGTTCGACTTTTAGGATAGTTGATTCTGCGAAATTATTTGAGATATAATTGCTTATATTAATTGGTAAGTCTTGAGCTGTAATGATAGTTGTTATAACGGTTGCATTAGATTCTTCAATAAAGTCTAATCCTTCGTTCAAATCGCTATTACAACTAATAAAACAAAGCAAGAGTCCCCAAAATAAAGCACAATGTATCTTTAGCATTTTGTATGGATTAGATAGTAGAAGGACTGTAGTTGATACGGTAAAAAAATAGTGTTTGAGCAAAAGTAATTTGTATTGTGCAAATGAATGGTATTCTACTATATAAGGAGGTACGGTATAAAATGCCTTGAGCGTTGCCTCTCCTTCTATAAATACCCTTTTCAGGGTACGCATCAATGTTGTGATTCTTCAAGAACAACAGGTGTGACTTTGTTTTTTTTTATCGGCTCTTCCGTAAAATAGTCTTTATCACCAAGACTAAAATACAAGGGATTAATCCATTTGCCAGGATACGTATATTGGTCAATAGCAGCTAAGTCAGTAAAAGGATCTACTAGTAATTGTCTTGGTCTGCCATTTAGTGAAGTATTGATTTCTGCCCGTACTTGAACATTTTCATAGCCTTCTTTTTGATATACTTCCTTGAGATGATGCGCATATTGGTAGATTAGTAATGGACGAGTGGCCATTTTGCTACGTTGTCGCTTACTGAGATAGCGTTTATTTTTTATTTTCCATTCTTTTGCATTGGGGCTATCAAGATCTTTTACGTAGAAGGTCGCTTTAGAACGTTTATCTCTTAATTTCATATGCCAAGAAAAGATATGCCCTTCTTCTGTCCAATGTACATTGCCTGGTATTAGTATATGACGAAATGGGAAGAGTAGTTGCCATGCGATATATATACCTAGTGCATATCCACCCCATTTTAAATTTGCTTTTTTTTCTATTTGTCGAGAATAGACATTAGAGGTAGGGGACGTATAAAAACGAGCAATTATATTCTTGCACCAATCTGGTTCAAAAAAGATAGTCGTTGCAGCGATCATAAACCAAGGAAAAATTCCAATATGAAATAATTGGGAATTGGTTAAATGAAATAAAGTAATGGCTATAAAAGCTAATAATCGAGTACGTTTCCAAATTAAGAAAGGAACAATTAATAGATCTAATAATAGACCACTATAACTAAAGAATATAGCCATTCCATCCATTGTTAAATAAGGACCAATAAACGGAAAAGCGCTACTATCTTTTAACCACATTTGCATAGGTTCTCCTCTCAGCCAATCGTGGTTAATTTTGGCAATACCTCCATAAATATAAGGAATGGCCATCTGAAATTGTATCAATCGCAATGCCCATAGAGGGATGGTCTTGCTTGCTTCTTTTGGACGTAGTGCCGCATCTATGGAATAATTTTTATGGGCAGGTACCAGTATTAGTAGAAAACTTAATAAGGATATTAAATAAAAATGATTTAGGTAGTTGGACTGATCTAATAAAAAGATGTAAGTAAAACCCAGAAAAAACAAAGCACTAGCAATTCTATAACAAAAACCTAATAAGATAAAAATAGCCAGAACACCCAAAAACATAAAGTGAAGATACATCCCATTTCCCTCCCATGGGCTTATCCAATCAAACCCAGGATAAGTAAAATAAAAATCTGGTCGTATCCAATATCTGTCAATCCAACCATAGTGAAAATATCGACAAACTTCCCATAGCATAATAGCACCGAAAGCCATTCTAAAAAATGCTAAAGAAGCAATAGAGGTGGACGCTTGCAGTTGTTTTTGGAATGTGTTAAAGTTCATTATTTTGCTTGTTTTAGTAGAAAAAGAAGCAGTTGTCTAAAAGTTCGGTGCAAATAAACTATCCTATCCCCTCCGTTTCAAGGAAGGAGACAGGATAGATTTGGATGAATTAGAATAATAAATTAGTTATCATCATCGTCGTTGTCGCTAGTTCCATTATCATCATCATCGTCGTTGTCACTAGTTCCATTATCATCATCGTCGTCGTTGTCACTAGTTCCATTATCATCATCGTCGTCGTTGTCACTAGTTCCATTATCATCATCATCATCGTTGTCACTAGTTCCATTATCATCATCGTCATCTGAAGAACTACCAGAAGAACCGATTAAATTACCATTTAAGTCAAAATAAAGCTCTACACCATTGTTTAACTCAACTTCGTATTGATTACTGTATCTCTCGGCCTCCGTAATAGTGGCACCTGGGTAATTAGTTGCTATGTAATTCCGAATAGCAGTAGGAAGTGTTGCTGGATCAATATGATTACCATTTCCAGCAACCCCATCATCGTCGTCTCCGTTGCCATCATCATCGTCATCACTGTTGCTAGATACACCATCATCGTTGTCTCCATCTCCGTCATCATCGTCATCACTGTTGCTAGATACACCATCATCATTGTCTCCATCTCCGTCATCATCGTCATCACTGTTGCTAGATATTCCATCATCATTGTCTCCATCTCCATCATCATCGTCATCACTGTTGCTAGATATACCATCATCATTGTCTCCATCTCCATCATCATCGTCATCATTATTGCTAGATATACCGTCATCATTATCACCATTACCATCATCGTCATCGTCATTGTTGCCTGAGACCCCATCGTCATTATCTCCTAAGCCATCGTCATCATCGTCCGAAGAAGAATTGTTATCTATGCCATCAACCCCGGGTAAAGTATTCCCTGAATCATCATCATCGTCATCTCCATCGGCATCTTGATTAATCGCGATTACTGTACCACTGGCATTAATAATCAATTCTCTACCGTCTTTTAGATCTACTTCAAAAGAACTACCTCTAGGCTCTATTTCTTCTATCAGGTCATTCTGATAATTGCTATGAATTCTAAGTAATAAATTCCACGGTAACTGTCCTGCTTTAAGCTCATTCGGTTCATATACTGCTTCTATAGTTGCTCTAGCTAGAATATGTCCCCACTGAAAAACAACGAACTCTATATCATTATCTAATAATACAGAATAGTGTTGGTAAGAGGAACCAGGAATAGAAGTATACGCTTCATAAGACTGGATAGTGGCATTCGGATAATTGTTAGCTACGGTGTTTAATACTCTAGCTGGTAAAGCATTTCTAGAGGAAGCTGTTATGCTTTGTGCTCTAAACTCCTCCGTTTGATCGAAATTCAGTAATGTAGCTTCCAATTTTTGTAGACTAGCATCTAATGGGATGTTAGCACTAATAGTAGCTACTGTCGCGGATTCATTAACTACTGAATTCATTTCTTCTTTGGATTCCTTGGAACAAGCAATTATTAATGCTCCTGTTACCAAGAAAACGAGAAAAATTCGAAAAATCTTCATAATTTTGAAAAGTTTATTTAAAAATTGAATAAGCGCTGCCAGCTCCAAACTCTACTTGGAGTTGGCAGTTATTTAAAAATGATAAATATAAATTATTGTCTATCTATTAAAAGGTACGGTAGTTTTTTATGAAAGGGTTGCCTGTTCTATTGTCAAAAATTATACAAAACACCTGCTCGTAGATTAAGGTATTTGATTGGCTCAAAATCAAAGGTGCTTTTTTTGAAATCCTGATCATATGTTGCCTCTAAATACACATTCCATTCTTTATTAAGAGCTAGCTCCACGCCTATATCTCCTCTCCAAGTATTAATGGCGAACCCTTTAGTATTATAGGAACGGTTGATATAATATTCTTCCCTTACGCCTAAAAATTCATAGTCTAATTCTTTAGCTATAGGTTTTCTAGCAATTAAACCGAAGCCTAAGTAAGGTCTTAAGGATTTCATTGATTGAAATTTATATTTAAACCCAAATGGAATCTGTAGATATCTAGACTTGATTCGAATGTAACTTAAAAGGTCTGTTCTGTCATCAGGTGTAACAGTAGGGTAAATTTCAAAGTCTTCTATATTTGTTACCTTATATTGATTTTCAAGATACTCTCCACCAATAAACATACTCAAATTACTCCCAAAATGTATATCACTTGATAAGCCTAGGGTAAAACCTTGGGTACTCAAAACAGGTGCATGGATAAGCTTCAATAAACTGCCCTCTATCCCAAGACTAAAACCAGTAGGTTGTAAAAATAAGCGTGAATTATCTGGTTCTGTGACCTGAGCAGGCCCATCGTATAAAAACAGTGGCATGTCTCTTAGAGGAAGATCAAGCAAATCTACTTGCAGAATGTCAATAACCGTTAAAGGTTGTTTGATTGCTTCTTCATTATAAGTATAGACAGGTGGAGTAATTATTGATTGATTTAAAATTTGTTGCACGCCACCTATTCCAATTTGACTTAGAGGTGTAAATATGGTTTGCTGAAACTTCGTACCTACTCCTTTTTGTTCAAAAGCAAGCTGCAGTTGTTGACTTAAACTAGCGGGTTTATTCAATTGTAAAGCCGCTTTTATTGGAGAATCTACTTCTTGATAGATAGTTTTTGTTTGGTAGATCGTATCATACACATAAACGGTAGATCGATAGATGGTTGTATCTACTATGTTTTCATTTACTAAATTTACCTGTTCTACTTGTTTTTTTAGCTTAAAAATTTCTTGATTTGCTTTTTGAATAGTATGCCAAGCCCAACCACCTAGTAATAGAAAAGGTAGGATCATTAGTAACCAAGCATACCGCTCCCAATAGCTAGCTGACTTTTCTTCCGCTTGGTCAAGTTGTTTGGCTAAGGCATTCCATTGTTCTTCCTTATATGGAAAGCTTGGCGGATTATCTAAAATCTTCTTTATGTTATTGTAGTCATTTTTTTCCATCTCCATCAATTCAATTTTGTTAGTTGCTTTTCTTGCAGTAGTGTTCGCAATTTCTTTTTAGCTTTTGCTAAATTAGATTTAGAAGTACCAGCGCTTATATTGAGTTGCTCGGCTATTTCATGGTGCTTATATCCTTCTATTTCATGCATATTAAACACGATTCTGTAGGCAGGACTTAATTTTTGTATTACTTGTATTAATTCCTCATAGGCCATTTGTGTTTCAATTCCATGATCGTTTACTAAATCAAGCTGCACTTCCGAAATCTCCTCCGTATAAAAGACCTTTTTAGCTTTTTGATAATCAATAGCTGTATGAACCATTACCACCTTAAACCAAGGCTTAAAGGGTAAATTAACATCATATTGATCTATTTTCTTAAAGACTTTAAAAAAACCATTATTCAACATTTCTTCTGCCTCTTCCGTATTTTGAGCATATCGCATACAAAGCCCCATAGCATAGCTATACAACACTTGATAGAGTTGTTTCTGAGCCAAGCGGTTTCCTTGCCTACAGCCATTAATTACGGTTTTCAGTTCAGGCATTTTATTTTGCATATACTAATCTACTAAGGAGTACGGTCTAGTTGAAGGAAAGAGTTGCCTAGTAATTTATATTTTTTATGGAAAATGCTATAAAAATCTAGTATAAGTACTTAAACTCAAAGACCTTTCTAACATCTTAAGCAAGATTTAAGAAAACTATCTAGTTAGTTTCAATATTTTTACGCCATGAATATTTTGGTCATAGAAGACGAATTAGGTATTGCTAATTTCATCCAACAAGGGCTGGAAGAGGAAGGCTATCTAGTAGATACGGCTAATAACGGTACGAATGGGTTGGAACTGGCACAAAGCAAAAAATATGATTTACTATTAGTGGACTGGATGTTGCCAGGAATAACGGGTATAGACATTTGCAAAATTATTAGAACTACTGATACGGAGACACCTCTTATCTTTTTAACGGCAAAAGATACGGTACAAGACACCATTCAAGGACTACAAGCAGGCGCGAATGACTACATCAAAAAGCCGTTTCATTTTGAAGAATTATTAATTCGGATTAAAGTACAGTTAAGGACTAAAAGTAGCGACTTAGAAAAATTAACCTTAGGCGATATTGTATTAGATGTAGCTGCACACCAAGTATTGAAAGATGGAGTAGTGGTTTCGTTGACCCAAAAAGAATTTGATTTGCTTGAATTTTTGATCCGACATAAAGGAACCGTTTGTCGACGAACCCAAATTATAGAAAAAGTTTGGGATATTCATTTTGAGTACGATACCGGCGTCATAGATGTGTATATCAATGCGCTTAGAAAAAAACTACATTTAAAAACAGAAGAAGACTACATCCAAACCGTTAGGGGGGTAGGCTATATAGCCAAAGACTAAATGAATTTATCTTTTAAAAATAGAATTGCGTTATATTATATGTTGGCGACGGCTAGTATTACAGCTTTGGTGTTTGTCATTATCTACTTGGTGGCACAATCTGCCATGTATAACGAAATAGATAGCGACCTGAACTTTGAGGCGCAAATGCATCGAAACGAAATTTTTGTTAGAAATGATAGTGTCCTTTTTATTAATAAAAATGAATGGGCAGAAAGAGAACATATAGAAGTGCAGGCAAATCCTGTTTTTATTCAAATTGTTAATAAAGAAGGGACTTTAATGGATAAATCTCCTAATCTAAAAGAAGACAATTTACGCTTTCATCCCAACAAAGCATTTTTTAATCAGTTCGATACGAAGCTTAACCGTCGAGCGATTCGACAGATTCAAGTGCCTGTTGAAATGTATGGAGAAATGAAAGGCTATATCATGGCAGCAATGTCTTTAGAAGGATCAAATATTGTATTACATAATCTAAAAAATACACTCTTGCTCCTTTTTCCAATTGTCTTGATTGGGCTTTTTTTTATCACTCGTTTTTTAGCAGGTCGAAGTATCATTCCTGTGCAGACCATTACGCAAACGGCAGATAGAATCACTAGAAATAGTCTAAATGAACGAATTCCATTGCCTGTGAATAAAGATGAACTATTCACGCTCACTTCTTCTATTAATGAGTTGTTGGGTAGGATGCAAGACGCGATTGAACGAGAAAAGCAATTTACGGCAGATGCTTCCCACCAGTTTAGAACACCCCTAGCGGTATTGCAAGGGACTTTAGAGGTATTGATTAGAAAGCCAAGAACGGCAGTTGAATATCAAGAAAAAATAAAATATAGTATTCAAGAGATTAACCGAATATCAGAGGTAGTCGACCAATTATTGATACTAGCAAGATTTGATAAAGCAAACCATCAATTAACGAAACAATCTGTCAATTTACAAACATCTATTGATGATGTACTACATAGATATAGAGCTGCTATTACCGATAAAAAATTAGCTGTCAATGTAAAAGCGACCAACCAAAGTATCATCACCTCTGACCCTTATTATCTAGATTTGATTTTTGATAACTTACTTTCCAATGCGATAAAATATTCTTATCTTAATGGTACTATAAACATTACACTCTCCCAAGAAAGCGGACAACTCCATTGCCAAATTAAAGATACAGGCATAGGCATTAAAGCTGTGGATATGGATCATATTTTTATCCCGTTTTTTCGATCAGATGCTTTAAATCACAAAGAGATTACAGGGAATGGTTTGGGGCTTTCTATTGTGAAGAAGGCTTGTGATATGATGGGAATTAGGATTGTTGTTTCTAGTGAGGTGGGGGAGGGGAGTTGCTTTAGTTTGTCCTTTGAGGATATGAGCACCTCCTTAGAAAATGCTTAACCTATAAATTAGCCAATCTCTTGATTTTATCAAAATCAATAATTTCAATAGTTCTTTTATTGATCTTAATTAATTCCTCCTCTTTGAATTCTTTTAATAATCTACCAAGACTTTCTCTCGCCGTTCCGATAATATTGGCTAAATCTTCTCTTGATAAATTGATTATTGCTTGTTTACTAGATTTCTCATAGTATCTTTCCTGGAGTATTAATAAATAAAGCGCTAATCTTTCTCTCAATGGTTTTTGGGCTAATAGCGTAATCGTGTTTACAAGCACGCCAAATTCATGGCTCATATTTTGAATGAAAAGCAATTTTAAATTTTTAATCTTATCTAATAACTCTTCAAAGTCTCTTTTATTGATAAATAATATTTCACAATCCTCTAATGCTTCGCAAGAATCCTCATATTTTTCATTGGCCAGTAGCGCATGATAGCCAAATAAATCGCCTCTCTTATAGATGTAAAATATTTGGTCCTTTCCATAGATCCCTGTCTTATAAATTTTTGCTTTACCTTTTTTAACTAAGAAGATGCCTGTAGGAATACCATCCTCATAAAAGATTAATTTTCCTTTTTTGAAGGTCAAATTTCGGGTAAAGCTCAAAAAATATTGCTTATCCTTTTTCGTCAAGGAAGACAATATTTTATCGCTTTCAAAGTGTAATTGGCTAATTTTTAAAGACATATTTATAGGTGTGGTTTTTGTCAAGTGTAAATGTAACAATAATCACATTTACATACAATGTATCTCCTTTTAATCAAAGAAATATTGACCTTACTTTGCAGTCATTACTAATTTTTAAAAAATAAAAAATGCAAAGTGTAGGTACTATATTTAAACATGTCAAAAGAGATGCATTAGCAGGAACAGTTACCGGGATTATGGCTGTTCCATTAACTGTCGGAATTTGCTTGATGTCTGATTATCCAATCATGACAGGGTTATATACCGTAATTTTTGCAGGTATTGTTAGCTTTATTACTTACTTGTTTAAACCAGGTAACTATACAGGAATGCCTGGGGTAGCTGCTGGACTAGCTCCAGTTTTAGCTTTAGGCGTGCATACGTTTGGAATGGAGAATATGCCTTTTGTAATATTAATGACCTCCACTTTTCAAATGATTATTTGGCGGTTTCGTTTAGAGCGTTTTATTCTTCGGGTAGTTCCTCACTATCTTGTAGAAGGACTTTTGGCGGGGGTGGGTTTAAAAATTGCTTTAAAATTTCTGCCGTTTTTGTATGACATAGAACATGAAACAGATACTTGGTTAAATTATGAACGAGAAGTCGTCCTTTTTTTAAGTATCACTTCTTTTTGTGCCTTTATTTGGCTCTATAAATCCTATCAAAAGAACATGCCCGCTTTACCTTATGTCGTGATTACGGTATCGGCTATTATTATCAGTTTCTTCTTCCCACTCCCCAAAATTGCAATAGATGATGTGCCTTTCCAACTAGCATTACCTTTGCCCCATTTCTCAGGAATGGCAGGAGTTGAAATAGGTTTGATTATGCTGAAAATGATTGGATTTGCAATGATGCTTGGCGTTATTGATGTGATAGAACAGGTAATGAGTAATGTAGCTATTGAAAAAATGGACCCGTTCGAAAGAGATTGTGATTCTAACAATAGTTTATTGGCAATGTGGATGTCCAATATGGGAGGCACTTTGTTTGGAGGTATGACCAACTTGGATGGTTTAGCAAAAAGTACCACCAATACCGTAGCAGGTGCCGTTACGAAGCTTTCCAATTTATTTACCTCTCTTGTCTTATTGGTTTTTGTATTCTTTCCGCAACTCTTAGCTTATTTACCAGAATATGCTTTGGGCATCATCATGGTGTACTCAGGTTGGAAGATGATAGCCAACATTGCACATGTCCGAGCAGAAGGACGGTATGCCCTTATTATGGCAGGCATCTGTGGTCTATTAGTTTGGAAATTAGGCATTTTTGAAGGATTACTGTTGGTCTTATTGGGACATGCCATTATTCAGTTCATTTTTATGAAACGACTTGGTACAAGTAATACAGCAATTTGGCAGCAATTCAAAGCCTCTTTTCAAGAACAACAACAGCCAAGTCAAACCGAACAAGAAGATATTATTACCGAGCCAAGTGTACCTGTCTTAGAAAAACTACAATTAGCTATTAACAACCATAATCTCGACTTATTGATGAAACTCTATTCAGAGGATGCCCTCCTTATTCCTGCCTTTTCTACCAAATTAAGACGAGGTAAAAATCAGATTCGAACTTTTTATAAAGATTTCTTTGAAAAAGATGATGTACAGATTACGGTCTATCAAGTCAATTCCCAACGAGCAGATGGTTTAAAAATAGATAATGGGATGTATGTGATGAAATGGACCAATCATGGTTTTGAAAAGGAAGAGCATATTCGGTTTTCTTTAGTTATTAAGGACCGAAAAATTGTTACCGACCATTCCAGTATAGAACCTGTCTATAATGACTCTGTGGATTCTTTGCCTAAAGCTTATGAAGGAGATTTTTCCTAAATTAAAGATAGGGAGGGTTTTAAGTAATGGGGCAAAATTGTTTGATGGCTGTATTGTTAAATTATTGGCTGTCAACGTCATACATGCAGCCATCAAACAATTGTGCCCTACTATTTCTACTATTACTTAAGGACAGTACATAGTTTTACTAATTTATAAATTACTTTTTTTAAAAAATCATAAAAATGAATAAGAAAATAAAAAATTTATTTGAGCAAGAGGAATGGATAGTGCTAAATTTATCAAATTGTGCTCATCAGGTAAATCTATATTTAGCACAACTCCGAACATTAAAAGAAGAACATGCAGCGGAAATGGATAAGCAGGAATTTAAACGCTTTAAACATATTTTCAAATATTATAAAAAACATTTGATTCCTGCCATGCAGGAGCTTGCACTCTTAGAACAAAAACACCTAAAGTTGGTAGCTAAGAATCCTGATCCAGTATTTACACCAATACTTGATGAATTTAATTTCCATAAAAATCTAACAGCAAAATTCATCAAACGATTTGAGGAGGTACACAAAGAATTTTATCAATTCCACACGACAGCTACTAAATTATGAGCTGTCTTGTGCCATTTTTAAAATAAAATATATAATTGTAAATGATACCTTTAGTTGAACAATATTGCCGAACTATTCTAACAAGCTCTAAATGCAATCAATTACCATTTCATAACCTAACCCATACACTCGAAGTAATAGATAACATTCACACCATAGGAAAATATTCAAAGCTAATAGAAGCGGAAATAGAGCTGATAATTATTGCTGGTTGGTTTCACGACATTGGTTTTTGCGAAGTATATAAAGGACATGAAGAGGTGAGTGTTGAAATGGCTAAGCAATTTCTCACTAAGAACGGCTATGACTTAGCTAAAATTGAAATAGTAATTTCTTGCATTAATGCTACAAAAATACCTCAATGCCCTGATAGCAAGTATGCTGAAATTATTTCTGATGCCGATATTTTTCACATAGGTACAGATGCTTTTTTTTACCGAAAATTACTACTAAGGAGAGAATGGGAAATTGAAATGAAACAAATTTCAACAGAGATAGAATGGCATATTTTAAATCTGAAATTTCTTCAAGCGCATGATTTTTTTACTCCTTATGGAAAGTCGATTTTGATGGAAGGGCAGAAAAAGAACGAGGAAAGAGTAAAGAATTTAATTTGTTTGTTTTAGGGTAATTTACAAAGCTATTATGTAAATAGAAAAAAACTGAGAAACGACAAAAGAATAATAACCGCATTTCTATGCGGTTATTATTCTTCCATAGTTAACTAAAAAAAAGAAAAGAGAGAAAAGAAAGAATGATTTTTTTTATTGCTATTCATTTTGACTACTTGATTATCCTGTTTTTTCCAAGTAGTATGCAGTTTATCTAGTTCAAGCGCAGCAGCTAGACTGTACCGAATAGAGACATCATAACAATCTGTATGGGTGTGATGAATAGGAGGGTGGCGAAAGCTAGCCTCAGATGCATGGCTCTTTAAGAAGCCTTGTAAGACTTGAAATCGTTCAGTTCCTCTAACTGTAAAATCTTCAAC
>CANNZV010004606.1:21996-60481 GCA_947561585.1 Caprella mutica
CTATTGCTAGTTAAGTCTATAAAATATGAAAATACTAATTATAGAAGATGAAATAACCTTGGCAAAAGGTATTCAAGAATATTTGGAAACGGAGGGAAATATATGTGAAGTAGCGACTACTTTTGACGAGGCTTGGATGAAAGCGGGTGTCTATGAATACGACTGTATTTTGGTGGATATTACTTTGCCTGGTGGAAACGGTTTAGATGTTATTCGGCAATTGAAAAAACAGCATTCCTCGGCAGGTATCATTATTATTTCTGCTAAAAATTCTCTGGATGATAAAATTGCGGGCTTAGAAATTGGTTCGGATGATTACTTACCAAAACCTTTTCACCTCTCGGAATTAAATGCTCGTATCAAAGCATTGGTTCGGCGAAAAGAGTTTGGCGGAAATAAGAGCATTGATTTTCATGAAATAAAAGTGTTTCCCGATGAAAAAGAATTATTAGTCAATGAAAAAGCGGTATCTTTAACTCGTAGTGAATACGATTTATTAATTTACTTTTTAGCCAATCGGAATCGAGTATTATCTAAAGAAAGTATAGCAGAACACTTAGCAGGGGATGATGCAGATACATTGGATAGTTTTGATTTTATTTATTCCCATGTGAAAAATTTGCGTAAAAAATTACTGCAAAATGGTGCTGGAGATTATCTAAAAGCAGTTTATGGAGTAGGCTATAAATTTTCTGACCGATGAAATTATTGCAACGTACAGGTTTGTATTTTATGGGCTTTTCTTTGCTTATTTTGCTTTTAGGTGGAATAGGTATTTTCTATTCGCTGCAATATATGCTTGACCACGAAATGGATGAGAGCTTGCACCATACTCGTGCGGTGTTACATAAGGAATTGACCAAAATGGAATCCCTTCCGCCTGTCGTAGAAATCATGGACGAAGTGATTGATATACATGAAGTAGATGCCCCTTCTTCTTTAGAAATATATCAAGATACCCTCCGATATGTGGAAGAAGATGACGAAGAAATGGAATTGGAAACTTTTCGGCAATATATTTACATCGACAATATCAAAGGCAAAAATTATCGGATTGCTTTAAATCATTCAAAATTCGATAGCGAACATTTATTAACAGTAATTACTGGTTTAATCATTGGCTTTTTAGCCTTGTTTTTTTTGGTATTAAATCTTTTTAATCGTTTTTTATCTCAAAAACTTTGGCAACCCTTTTACCATACCATTAACCAAATTCGCCAATATAGTTTTGCGCAACCTGATAATTTAACGGCTTTACCAAGTTCTATTGATGAGTTTAAAACCTTAGATGCAGCCTTAGCACAAATGACTAATAAACTCACTAAGGATTATCGGTCACTCAAACAATTTACCGAAAATGCCTCCCACGAAATCCAAACACCTTTAGCCATCATTCGCTCCCAAATAGATTTGCTATTGCAAAAGGAACAAGACAAATCTACTTTACCATACATTCAACAAATTCAACAATCTGCTACCAAATTATCCAAATTGAATCAGTCGCTTTTATTATTGACTCGTATCGAAAATCGACAATTTGAGCAACGAGAAAAGCTGGATTTTGCACAAACCATCCTACAAAAAATAGATGCAATGGATATTCTAATTGCAGGAAAAGGATTAACGGTAGAAAAAGAGCTAACGCCAACTATCTTAAATGTCAGCCCATTTTAGCAGATGTAGTAATTAGTAACCTATTATCTAACGCCATTCGTCACAATATAGCAAACGGGAAGATTCAGGTTTTTCTAAATAAGGAAAAATTGGTCGTCCGAAATACGGGTGCTGCCGCTACTAAATCTCCCAATGAATTATTTGAACGTTTTCGGAAGTCTGACGATGCGAGTAAAACAGTAGGCTTAGGTTTAGCGATTGTTAAAGAGGTTTGCGAGTTGTATGCTTGGAAAATTGATTATCAGAATGCGGAAGATTGGCATGAAATAACTATAGATTTGCAACCATGATTAAAAAAATACTCCTTACTATTGCACTATTTCTAATTCTTTCAGTTGCCTACTACCAAGTTTGGTTTTTACGACAACCCGAACGAAATATTCCTAATAACGAATCTGTTTTTTGTGAGTCCTGCCAATGGCAAAGTGGTTGCGGTCACCCATTGGGAAAAAGAAAAATTAGTCTGGAATAAAGATGCAGGTGCGGTGCAAGTCTTAACCAAAGATATAGGAGATTCGGGTTGGCTTATTGCTATCGAAATGGATATTACCAATGTACATTTTCAACGTGCGCCCGTCAGCAGTCAACTAATAGGCGAGGAATATACACCAGGGCAATTTAATAATGCGCTGATTCAAAAAAATCCCTATGGATTTAGAGTAGAAAATGAACGCAATACTTTATTTTTCGAAACTCCCGAAGGTCTAAAATACAAAGTGGTACAGATAGCAGGTTTACTAGCTCGTCGTATTGAAGATTATGTCGAACTAAAGCAGACAGTCAAACAAGGAGAAGTAATTGGTTTGATAAAATTAGGAAGTCAAGTTGCTTTGATTTTGCCCGAAGGAGTTCAACCAACTGTCAAAGCTGATGATAGGGTAGTGGATGGGGAAACAATTCTGGCTACTATACAAGTTCCTGCCAATTAAAACAATATCAAAATCTCTAATTTCTCGTTGATAGCTATATCAACAATTCCAATTGAATTGATGGTTTATCCGTTTTAAAAGAATTAAACTATGCCTGAATATCAATCTGAAAATCACTACATCAATCGTAGTAATTGGCTTAGAGCAGTGGTGCTAGGTGCAAATGATGGCATCTTGTCTACTGCAAGTATTGCCATTGGAGTAGCAGCAGCAAGTGATATAAGAGACCCAATTGTATTGGCATCTTTAGCCGCATTGGTAGCAGGTGCTTTATCAATGGCAGCAGGGGAATATGTTTCCGTCAGTTCTCAGGTGGATATTGAAACGGCAGATTTAGAAAGAGAGAAGATTGAATTAGAAGAAATGCCTGAAATGGAATTACAGGAATTAGCCAATATTTACGAACAAAGAGGATTGGATAAATCTACTGCGCTAGAAGTAGCCAAGCAATTAACAGCACATAATGCATTGGAGCACACGCTAGAGATGAATTGGGTATTAGTGAATTAACTCAAGCTCAACCGATGCAAGCTGCTTTGGCATCAGGTGCTGCTTTTTACTTTTGGTGGGGTACTACCGTTGCTTGTTTCGATTTTTTTGCCTTTAAATAACATGATAGTCTATCAATATGTTTTTGCCACGTTTTTTCTAATCGCTTTAGGTGTTTTAGCTGCTAAAACAGGTGGTTCGATTGTTTGGAAGGCAGTTGTACGGATTACTTTTTGGGGAACAATTGCTATGGGGATAACTGCTTTGGTGGGTTATTTGTTTGGGGTGAATACGGGGAGTATTTGATATTTTTTCGAATCTCCTAAATGTCTCCTAAATTGGTAGGTAGCTTTGTATAAAAAAGAAAATATGGTTTCCTATATTTTGGCAAAATAAACGGAAAAGTCAAAATTTCATAAGATTTGCGCAGAATTGTGTAAAACAACTTAACAGAAAGAACGTTACCTTTGTATAGATAAAAAATAAAATTTGTGAATTCAATTAGTAATACATATCGAATAACCAGCCTTACTTTGGCGTTTCTGATGTTCTTTACATCAGTAGGGTTTTCTATTGATATGCATTACTGTGGCAATCGTTTACAATCTTTTAATCTGTTCGGTAAAGCAAAAAACTGTACCGAGATGATGGCAACTGCGGCTACTAAAGGCTGTCAGATGCATAAAAAAATGGCTACACCAAAAGATGGCTACTCCATTAATAAAAAAGATTGTTGTCATAATCGCACGTTGAATTTACAAGCTGACCTAACTTCTGAAATCCAAACGAATGATTTTATGGTTAGCCAGCAATTACAAGATTTTGTAGTTGCCTTTGTGGTCGTCTTTCTTGAAAATAGACCAACAGAAACTATTTCTTCCAATTTTGCGCTATACAAGCCACCATTAATACTAAGGGACATCCCTGTCTTCATCCAATCTTTCCTTCTATAGCATATACTTTTCTTTTATAAAAGAAAAACCTGATTTGATTCAGTAGGTACTCCTATGTACGTTACTGTAATCAGGCTATTTCTCTTTGTTTTTAAAGCTTTCTGATAAGTGCATAAGGGTACTTTCAGGACAAGCATTTAATAAAAGGAATTTATAATGCTGTATGTTAAATAATTTCATTCGATTTTTCCTAGAAAATAAGCTCGTTGCTTATTTATTACTACTACTATTTGTTGGTTGGGGCTTGATGTCTGCTCCTTTTGATTTTGGGATTCAAGGACTACCTCGAAATCCTGTTGCAGTAGATGCTATCCCTGATATTGGAGAAAACCAGCAAATTGTTTTTACCAAATGGATGGGGCGTTCTCCCCAAGATGTAGAAGACCAGATTACTTACCCATTGACTTCTGCTTTATTAGGCATTCCGGGGGTAAAAAGTGTGCGGAGTAATTCTATGTTTGGCTTTTCTAGTGTCTATCTTATTTTTAATGATGACGTGGAATTCTATTGGAGTCGAAGTCGGATTTTAGAAAAACTAAACTCCCTTCCTGCCAATACCTTACCCGATGGGGTACAACCTGCATTGGGTCCTGATGCAACCGCACTTGGTCAAATCTACTGGTACACACTCGAAGGTCGTGACCCAGAAGGTAATCCAACAGGTGGGTGGAATCCACATGAACTCCGAACGATTCAAGATTTTTATGTGCGTTATGGGCTATCTTCTGCGGAAGGAGTAGCAGAAGTTGCCTCTATCGGTGGTTTTGTCAAAGAATACCAAGTGGACGTTGACCCCGAAACAATGAAAGTACATAACATTACTTTGGCACAAGTGATGAAAGCGATTAAGGGTAGTAATATTGATGTCGGCGCACAAACCATTGAAATCAATCTAGCAGAATATTTTGTTAGAGGTTTAGGCTATGTAAAGAATATTGAAGATATAGCAAAGAGTGTCGTCAAAGTAAAAAATAATGTACCTATCCGTATTGGAGACATAGCTAAAGTAACGATTGCACCAGCTACTCGAAGAGGTATCTTAGACAAATCAGGAGCAGAGGCAGTTGGTGGAGTAGTGGTAGCGAGATATGGTGCCAATCCTTTAGAGGTTATTCAAAATGTCAAGGCTAAAATTGAAGAATTAGCACCAGGCTTAGCCACGAAAACCTTAGCAGATGGTACGGTATCTCAAGTAACCATTATACCTTTTTATGATAGAACCCAACTCATTAATGAAACCATTGGGACACTAGAAGAGGCGTTAACTTTAGAAATTTTGATTACGATTATAGTAGTCATTCTATTATTATTAAATCTAAAATCTTCTCTCTTAGTAGCAGGAACTTTGCCCATTGCGGTATTAATGTGTTTTATCGCCATGAAATACTTTGGCGTAGATGCCAATATTGTCGCCCTTTCAGGTATTGCTATTGCTATTGGAACGATGGTAGATATGGGGATTGTACTCACCGAAAGTATGGTGAATCGAATAAAAGATGCCCCTCCCGAAGAAGATTTATTAGAAAGTATTTATGAGGCAACAATAGAAGTAGCAGGTGCAGTTATTACGGCGGTGGCTACGACTGTTATTAGTTTTATTCCTGTTTTTACTATGGAGGCAGCGGAGGGTAAATTATTTAGACCTTTAGCTTATACCAAAACTTTTGCCTTAGTAGCAGCTATCATTGTAGCTATCACTATAATTCCACCATTAGCACATAGTATTTTTTCTATTAAATCTGGAAAAAAATTAGTGACTATTATTGGAAATGTATTGGCATTGATTGCTGGTTTAGTAATCGCCTTTTTATATAATCCTTTCTTAGGTAGTATTCTAGCGGTGATTGGTTTGTCTGGTCTGCTAAATTTATTGGTACAACAGTATAGTTCCCAAAGAAACGCAACCATTCTTTCTTGGATTACCAATATTATCTATGCTTTGCTAGTCGCTTGGTTATTAGCAACAGTTTGGATGCCATTAGGCGTGAATAAAAGCAATCTAACCAACTTCTTTTTTATAGTAGTCTTAGCAGGTGGATTGATTGGATTTTTTTATATCATCATCTATTTCTACGAAAGTATTCTTCGGTTTTTACTACGGTTCAAAATCCTATTTTTAGTCGTAGTAGGTTTTATTATTTACCAAGGTTTTCTAGTTTTCCAACAAACAGGAGAAGAGTTTATGCCTTCTTTAGATGAAGGGTCATTTCTATTGATGCCCACTTCAATGCCGCACTCAGGTATGCAGGAAAACATAAAGAACCTACGCCTCCTAGATATGGCAGTTACCGCCATTCCTGAAGTAGAGACAGTCGTTGGGAAAGCGGGTAGAGTCAATAGCCCATTAGACCCTGCCCCGATGTCGATGTATGAAAATGTGATTTTGTATAAATCGGAATACAAAACAGATGAAAACGGGCATCGAACTCGATTTCAATATGAAAACGGAGAATACGTCAGAGATGATGCAGGCGAACTGATACCTGATGACAGCGGACGTTACTTCCGTCAATGGCGAGATGAAATTAAAAGCCCTGACGATATCTGGAATGAAATTGTGAGTGCGACTAAAATTCCAGGCGTAACATCTGCACCCAAATTACAACCGATTGAAACCCGTTTGGTCATGTTACAAACAGGAATGAGAGCGCCAATGGGTATTAAAGTACGAGGTTCAGATTTGGCAACTATTGAGGCTTTTGGTTTAGAATTAGAACAATACCTAAAAGACGTTGATGGGGTAAAAGATGCAGCTGTTTTTGCCGACCGAATCGTAGGTAAGCCTTACTTATTAATGGATATTGACCGTGATGCAATTAGTCGGTATGGTTTGACCATAGAAACCGTACAGCAACACATCCAAGCGGCGGTAGGCGGTATGAATATGACCAATACCGTTGAGGGAAGAGAACGCTATGCCATTCGTATTCGCTATCCTAGAGAATTGAGAAATAATCCAGAAGTTTTAAAACGAATTTATATACCTACCGAAACGGGGCAGCAAATCCCTTTAGGCAATTTAGTCAATATCCGCTACGAACAGGGAGCACAAGCGATTAAAAGTGAAGATGGATTTTTGATTGGTTATGTTTTATTTGATAGAGAAAAAGGCTACTCAGAAGTCGAGGTAGTGAATAATGCTCAAAATTATCTCAAAGAACAAATCAGCAATGGTAGTTTAGAAGTACCCGCAGGGATTAACTATCGGTTTGCAGGGAATTATGAACAACAAGTTAGAGCAAGCAAGCGACTAAGCTTAGTCATCCCGATTGCTTTAGCCATTATTTTCCTCATTCTTTATTTCCAATTTAAGTCGGTTACTATTTCCGCTATGGTTTTTACAGGGGTATTTATTGCTTTTTCGGGTGGTTTCATAATGATTGGTTTATACGATACCGATTGGTTTTTGAATTTTAATTTCTTTGGAACAAATATTCGAGATTTATTTCAAATCAGAAGTATTAATCTAAGTGTTGCTGTTTGGGTGGGCTTTCTTGCCTTATTTGGGATTGCCACAGACGATGGGGTGTTGGTCGCTACCTTTTTACAAGACAGCTTTAAAAGAAATAAGCCCAATTCTATTGCAGGTATTCGAGATGCGGTCGTCGAAGGTGGATTAAGAAGGGTTCGTCCTGCCATGATGACGACAGCAACAACCATTCTTGCCTTGTTGCCCGTTTTGACTTCTACGGGTAGAGGGTCAGATATTATGTTACCTATGGCCATTCCTTCTTTTGGAGGGATGACTTTACAGATGATAACGATGTTTACCGTACCTGTTTTGTATGCCCTTTGGCAGGAATGGGGATTGCGGATTAATAATCAGTTTGGAGATAAAACTAAATCAATGAAAGTCATCACTATAGCACTACTACTCCTTACGGCTGGCATGACGACTGTCCACGCACAATCGCCAGAAAGTTTAATTCAAGAGGCTGTTACTAATAATCTGGAGTTAAAAATATTAGAAAAGGAATATTTAACTGCCTTAGAAAAAGCACCTCAAGTAAGCCAATTACCTGACCCAGAAGTAGGTGTTGGAGCTTTTCCTTTACCCGTAGAAACTCGATTAGGTCCACAAATTATCAGAGTTGGGGCTACACAAATGTTGCCGTGGAAAGGAATACTGGATAGTAAAAAAGAATTGGAAGTGGCGAAAGCTAAGACCTTATACGAACGTATTGGTGCTAGTACGTTGGACTTGTCCTACCAAATCAAGCAAGCTTGGTATAACTTATATGAAATTGAGCAAAGCCAAACCATCATTAAACGGAATTTAGGTATTCTAGAATCATTAGACCGATTAGCACTTGCTAAGATAGAAAGTGGCAATGCTACAGGTGCAGATGTATTGAGGGTACAGCTCAAAGTAGAAGAATTAAAACAAGAATTAGCCATACTAGAAACGGCTAAAGCAAAGCCGACCACAACTATCAATCAACTATTAAATCGGGATTTAGCAACTCCGATTACCGTCAATGATAGCTTGGCTTTTGCCCAGATGCCTTTTCAAAAAGATTCTTTGGCAGCAAGTATTAGAACCAATCACCCAATGATTAGAATGTTTGCCCTACAACAAGATGTCGCACAAAGGGCTTTGGCTTTGAATAAACTTGATGGTAAACCCTCCTTTGGTGTTGGCTTGGATTATATCCTTGTCAATAAAAGAGGGGATGCAGACCCTGCTAGAAATGGTAGGGATATTGTCCAGTTAAGAGCCTCGGTAAAAATTCCCCTTTTTCGTCAAAAGTATGAGGCTAAAGAAAGAGAAGAACAGCTAAAGATTGCTGCGTTGGAAGATAAAAAGGAAGATGTAGTCAGTCGTTTTATGGCAATAATTGATAAAGCCTACACCGATTATGAAATGGCTCAACTGAGAACCAATTTATACGAAAAGCAAATCACGATTACCCAGTCTGCGATTAATATTTTGGAATCCAACTATAGTGCAAAAGGAATTGGTTTTGATGAATTACTACGATTAGAAAAAGAATTGATTGATTATGATTTGAAAATATTGAAAGCAGTTGTACAAAGTCACCAAGCGAAGATTAGGATTGAAAAATTCCTCTTTTCTAATTAAAGAAAAAGTCCACCTATTTTCCATCTAAGGGCAAAGGAAAGTAATAGAGAGAATCTGCCTAATGATGGAAATAGGCTGGACCTAATTCATTGAACATGAAAAATCCAAAATCATCTCGTAAACGGTATCGAATTTATTATACGAATAATTCGGTGAAAGCTAAAAAGTCAAAAGGGAGTAAGAAAGGTGAAAAAGCGGCTGACCCTAGAGACAAAAAAGCAGAAATCATAACGCTGATTATCATTATACTGATTGCTTTATTAGGCATTTTTAGAGCTTGCCAAGTAGCAAATGAATACACTAATCACAAGCATCAGGAAAAACAAATTGACCATAAATAATTAAAGAATATGAAAAAGAATATCAAAAGTATCCTCACCACGATTATCGCCATCGGTATTGGTTTAATAGCAGGTTATTTCCTCTTTGGTAATAAAACAGCACCTGCTATGCAGATGGACAATCACGACCACGAGGCACATGCAGTACAGACGGCTAATCCAGCAGCAGATGAAGTATGGATTTGTTCTATGCACCCGCAAATTCGGCAAAATGAGCCAGGGATTTGTCCTATCTGCGAAATGGATTTAATACCCGCAGGAAGTAACCAGTCCGATGACCCTTTGGTACTGCAAATGACAGAGTCTGCTGTAAAATTATCTAATATAGAAACGACTGTTATTGGGTCAACGACAAAAGGCCAAACAGACAATCCTATTAGGCTCTCTGGAAAAGTACAAGCAGATGAACGACTGGCATCCAGTCAAGTAGCGCACGTACCTGGTCGTATTGAAAAATTATATGTCACTTTCACGGGGGAACAGGTGAGGAAGGGACAAAAATTGGCAGATATTTATTCTCCCGACTTGATTACAGCGCAAAGAGAATTATTAGAGGCGCTTAAAATCCAATCGGTTAATGCGGGTTTGTTAGATGCAGCACGGAATAAATTACGCTTTTGGAAAATAGGAGAGGCTACCATAAAATCTATCGAAGAAACAGGAGATATTCAAGAAGTCTTTTCGATTTATGCGCAAGAATCTGGAATTGTTACTAATAGAAGAGTATCAGTTGGTGATTATTTAAAGCAAGGAGAACCACTTTTTGATTTAATGAATCTTAGTAAAGTCTGGGTACTTTTTGATGCCTATGAAACGGACTTAGCTAATATCAAGGTCGGAAATATTATTGAATTTACGGCTGCTGGCACTCCAAATAAAACCTTTAAAACTCGTATTACCTTTATAGACCCGCTTATTAATCCAACCACAAGAGTCGCTGCTCTAAGAACAGAAGTTAGTAATCGAAATGGTTTACTGAAACCAGAAATGTTTGTAACAGGCATTATAAAAAGTAAAACAACTGCTAAAAGCCAATTGACCGTACCTAGCTCTGCGATTTTATGGACGGGAAAACGCTCTGTAGTTTATACCAAAGTACCAGACATGGAAATCCCATCTTTTAAATTTAAGGAAGTGGAATTAGGCGATGCAGTAGGGGATGCTTACCAAATTATTAGTGGATTAACCGCAGGAGAAGAAGTGGTTACTTATGGTAGTTTCACCATTGATGCAGCGGCGCAATTGAATAACCAAGCAAGTATGATGAATAGAGAGGTGACCCAAAAGAAGGAGGCAAGTGTTGGTGTCCCTAATTTCCAAGCAGTAACGCCAGTTGAGTTTAAAGAACAACTTAATGACTTAGCGAATGAGTACCTCAATTTGAAAGATGCCTTTGTCGCTACTGATGCGACTACTGCTGCGACAGCAGCCAAAAAAGTAGTCGCTCGATTAGAAAAAGTAGATATGAGTTTGGTTAAAGGAGATGCCCACATTTATTGGATGAAACAATTGAATGCGCTACAGGCACATAGTACTAAAATTACGGAAATGGAGGAGGTAGAATCCCAGCGAAAGCAGTTTGGTTTCTTATCAGATGCTTTAATTAATTCTATTGAGGCTTTTGGTACAGCTGGTAAAGCCCTATATGTGCAGCATTGTCCGATGGCTTTTAATAACCAAGGTGGCGATTGGCTATCCAATGAGGAAGGCATTAGAAATCCTTATTTCGGAGATAAAATGATGAAATGTGGATTGGTGAAAAAAGAGTTTGCTGGTCAGTAGCTTGGCCACAATTTAACCAAAAATATTAAAGACATATAAACATGAAATATCTGATTTGTTCATTGCTTTTTTTAGGCTTAATCTTCAGTTGCCAAAATAATTCGAAAGGCAAAAAGAAATCATTAAGCCCCCACGCAACGGCTATGGTTATGGTCGGAGATGCTCATATCCATATTGACTATTCTTCACCGGGCGTAAGAGGACGAACCATTTTTGGAGAATTGATTCCTTATGGAGAGTTATGGCGAGCAGGAGCCAATCAAGCCACTTCCATAGAAACCAATAAAGACCTTTTGATTAATGGTCAAACATTAGCAGCTGGTAAATATGGCATATTTGCCATTCCCCATAAGGATAAATGGACGTTGATAATCAATAAAAATTGGGACCAACATGGGACAGATAAATATGATGCAGTCGATGATGTTTTAAAAATGGATGTACAAGTAGCTCCAACAGAAAAACTTCAAGAACATCTCGAATATCAAGTAATTAAAACAGATAACCAATCAGGTATTATTTCTTTAGCATGGGAAAATTCTAAAGTAGAGCTCTCTTTCAAAGTAGCTAAAAGATAAAATTCAAAACTATGAGGTATTCAATCAGTATATTTTTCCTGTTCCTAAGTTGGAGTTTTTTAACAGCTCAAACTAGTCCTTCGATAGAAGGCAATATAGATAATTTGCCCGTTCGAGAATATGAATTAACCATTGATAAAAAAATGGTCAATATCACGGGTAAAGAAGTAATGGGCATGGCACTCAATGGGTCTATTCCTGGACCGACTTTACGATTTACAGAAGGAGAGTATGCCAAAATTAAGGTGACGAATAAAATGGATATGGAAACTTCTGTCCATTGGCATGGTTTGCTATTGCCAAATTTTTATGATGGTGTTCCATATTTGAATACGCCACAATCCCAGCAGGGGAGTCTTTTACCTATGAATTTGCACTTAAACAATCGGGTACTTATTGGTATCATTCTCATACCATGTTTCAGGAACAATCTGGCGTCTATGGTTCTATTGTCATTGAGCCTAAGGAGCAAACATTAGACTATGATTCAGATTTGGTTATCGTTTTTTCAGATTGGACAAATGACAAACCAATGAATGTTCTGCGGAATCTAAAAAGAGGAAATGAGTGGATGGGTATTAAAAAAGGAACTGCTACACCCTTGAACCAAGTAATTGAAAGAGGGGCATTAGGAGCGCAGTTCAATTTTTGGAAACAGCGAATGGAAGGGGCAGATATTGCGGACATCTATTATCCTGCATTCCTAACCAATGGACAAATTACACAAGAATATCCTAGTTATAAAGGTGGAGAAAAAGTACGAGTTCGATTTATTAATGCCGCAGCCTCTACCTATTTCTGGTTGACTTTTGGTGGCGAAGACCCACTCTTGGTCGCTAGTGATGGCTTGGATGTCGTTCCTGTTCGAAAAAATAAAATGCTCTTTGCCATTGCAGAGACCTACGATTTTATTGTGACTATTCCTGCTAATGGTAAATTAGAAATCAGAGCAACCGCACAAGACGGTTCGGGGCAAACTTCCGCTTTTCTTGGAAATGGTTCGATACTATCTGCACCTACTATTCCAAGACCTGATAAGATTGGGATGATGAAGTCAATGGCTAAGATGAAGATGAAAATGGGCGCTCCAGCCTTAAAAGCAAATCCAAAAAAGGATGAACGCTTTGCCATGAAAAAGAAGTATGGGATGCAAATGGAGAACATGGATATGGGAGGTATGGAAGGGATGAATCATGAAAAGATGAAAGAACATAAAAAGGGAATGAATCATGATAAAATGGATAGGTCAAAAGACACCATGTCAATGGGTACAATGAAAATGGATGAAGGAATGGATATGGGCAATATGAAAGAGATGAGTCATGATAAAATGGACATGCAAAAAGATACCATGCCAATGGGTAAAATGAAAAAGGACAAAGAAATGGATAAGAGTGAAAATGAAGAGATGAACCATGATAATATGGCTATGGGAAAGAGGGATAGCAAAATGTCAGGCATGAGTATGGGAACAGCCTATGACTACGATTTTCTAAAATCTCCACAAAAAACAACTTATGCCAAGAATGTTCCTGTTAAAGAAATTTTACTCAACCTAACGGGTAATATGAATCGCTATATATGGAGCATGAACGGTGTTCCATTATCAGAAACGGACCATATTAAAATCAAAGAAGGAGAAGTGACTCGCCTTCGAATGAATAACCTAACCATGATGCACCACCCAATGCACCTACATGGACATTTCTTTAGAGTTATCAACGAAAATGGAGCATATTCACCACTAAAGCATACCGTTAATGTACCACCAATGGAGGAAGTGACTATAGAATTTTATGGAAATGAATATGGCGATTGGATTTTTCATTGTCATGTTTTGTATCACATGATGTCTGGGATGACTAGAATTTTCAGCTACGATACGCCACTCGATAAACGCATGACTGCCTTTCCTCAATCTAAATTGGTTCACGAAACAAACCTCTTTTATACATGGGGATTGATAGACGTCGCCTCTCAAATGACCGCTATAAATCTGGTTTCTTCTAATATCCGAAATCAATTTAACCTAAGCGCAGAGTTTGGTTATAATAAAAACTTAGAGGCAGAATTTACTTACGAACGCTATATCTACGATTACGCTAGGGTTTTCGGTGGAATAAACGTAGAGAATACCATTCCTGAAAAGTTAGATGATTTAGAAGTAACCGCCGTTGTAGGGATGCGATTTTTAACACCTTACTTGTTTGACCTCGATGTCAGGATTGATAATAAACTACGTCCTCGGATTGGGATTGGTAGAAGTGTGATGCTTTTTCCAAGGTTTTCCGTTTTTGGCTATTACGAATATTTAGCGGATTTTGGGGCAGTCACCGACTTTGAAAATGGAAAAAATTTCGAGAAAGAAATTGTCTGGAATGCAGGGGTAGAATATCTATTATCCAAAAACTTTTCATTAATGGGGAGTTATGACAATCGCTTTGGTGCAGGGGGTGGATTGAGTATTCGATTTTAAGATAAAAGGAGACCGTCAAAATCTGAAACTACAAGACTCCAAAAGAACAGGAAATAGTGGCTTTGAAAAGCTAGTAATTTTAAAATAAAAAAATGAAAGAGTAGTAAACATATTTTATAATTATAATCCCCCTTTAAAAAAAGGAAGAACATGAGAAAACTTGTATTAATCCTAATGGCTTTTAGCCTATTGTATGCTTGTTCAAAAGAAGAGACAAATGATGTTTTGGACGAGCAATTAAATGAAACACTATTACAAATGACCAATGGAATTGGGGCAGAGGCATTATTGTTACCTGACGAAAATGACCTGTCGAAAATCCCTCAAGACCCCAAAAATGTACTGACATCCGAAAAAGTGGAACTAGGGAAATTACTATTCCACGAAACAGGAATTGCTCTTGGCCCTACGAAAGATTTTTCTATGGGGACGTTTAGCTGTGCCTCCTGCCATTTTGCGGGTGCTGGCTTTCAGTCGGGCCGATTTCAGGGAATTGGAGATGGAGGTATTGGTTTTGGAAGAAATGGGGAAGGTAGAGTTAGAGGGTCACTTTATCGAGGAGAAGACCTCGATGTTCAGCCCATTCGGGTGCCTACTGCCATGAACGGTGCCTTCCAGATAAACATGATGTGGAACGGACAGTTCGGGGCAACGGGCGTAAATACGGGAACAGAAAGTGCTTGGACAATAGACACCCCAAAAGAAAATAATTTTTTGGGATTCGAGGGCTTAGAAACCCAAGCTTTGGCTGGACTAACGGAACACCGACTATTAATGGATTCTGCTTTTGTCTATCGCACGAGTTACAAAGGTATGTTTGATGTAGCGTTTCCAAATACTCCCGCAGATGAGCGATATACTTTAGTGAATGCTGCTTTGGCCATTGCCGCTTACGAGCGGACTATTTTATCCAATCAAGCTCCTTTCCAAAAGTGGTTAAAAGGAGATAAAACGGCCCTTAGTGCTACTGAAAAGGCAGGAGCCATCCTATTCTTTGGAAAAGCAGGTTGTGGGACTTGTCACAATTCTCCTGCACTAAACAGCATGGAATTTTATGCTTTGGGAATGGCAGATTTAGTGGACTGTCCAGAAGAGACTTTTAAGACGACTATTGATAATCCTCAAAATCTAGGAAGGGGAGGTTTTACAGGACAAGCAGCAGATAACTATAAATTCAAAGTCCCTCAATTATATAATTTGAAGGACAGTCCATTTTATGGACATGGTGCTAGTTTTAGAACGATTCACGAGGTAGTGGACTATCTCAATCAGGGGGTAGCAGAAAACGATAGAGTGCCTAATGAACAACTTGATGATTCGTTCCAGCAGCTTAATCTTTCTGACGAGGAAATCGAGCAAATTACGGTCTTCTTGTCAGAAGGTTTATACGATAATAATTTAAGAAGGTATGAACCTAGTAGGTTGCCAACAGGTAACTGTTTCCCTAATAATGACCCCCTTTCAAAAAATGAATTGGGGTGTAATTAATTTATCATCCTACTAATTGTATTGCTCTTTGGAGGAATACTTATTTCTAAAATAATTTAAATCTAAAAACATGAAAAAGTATCTTTTTTTAACGGCATTTACTTTAGTAAGTTTTGCCTTTTCTGCAACTGCTCAAAGCTGTTGTAGCTCAAAAGATAAAGCAAAATGTGCCAAAACAACAAAGGCATCTACTAAAACGTCAATGACTACTGAAGGCAAGGCAGTCTTTGTTTCAAATACGGTAGTTGCCAAAGAAAAGACGAAAAAGTTTACTGTTTATGGTAACTGCGGCATGTGTGAGCGCACTATCGAAAGTTCTTTAGAAAACGTAGAGGGAGTCAGCAAAGCAGATTGGGATAGAGATACTAAGGAGATGACCGTTTCTTTTGATATGGAATTTATTACTCTAGATGCTATCAAACAAAAAATAGCGGACGTTGGCTATGATAGTGAATCTCATCGGGCAAAAGACGCAGTTTATAACAGTTTGCCAGGCTGTTGCCAATACGAACGTCCTACAAATTAATACGGCATAGCAATTCGTCAATAAAGTGATGGTAAAATATCAGCACTTCCCTATTTTTTAATCAAACAATTTCAAACAATGAAAATTTTCAAAATCTTGCTCTTATCAACTGCTTTTTTAGTTTCTGGTATTGCCTTTTCTTCCTGTGGTAGCGGTAATGCTGCTGCGGACAAACAAGGAAAAGAATATACTTCTGAATACGTTTGCCCAATGCATTGCGAGGGTAGCGGAAGTAAAGAAGAAGGTAAATGTCCTGTTTGTGGAATGGATTATGTGAAAAACGAAGACCATAAAGCGAATGGGCATAAGCATTAAGACAACAAGGTCTTTCTGATTTATTTTATTAGAAAATGGCAGAATACAATATTCTGCTATTTTCTAAATCAAAACGAAAACCATGATAAGATTTAATTTATGTTTTTCTTTCCTATTGTTGCTCTTCATTTCGTGTCAGGACGAAAATAAATCTGCTGATTCAAACAGGGAAGTACTGACAGAGCTACTAGTACCAAGTAAAGAAAGTGCAACCCCTAATTTATTTGTCTCTGAATCAGGACAAGTTTATCTTTCTTGGGTCGAGTATTTAAATGATACAACAGATGCCCTAAAATACGCCACCTTAGAACAAGCAAGTTGGTCAACTCCACAATCGATTGCTACTGGCTCAGATTGGTTCGTCAATTGGGCAGATTTTCCATCATTCGTAGGTTATAAGGATGGAGGGCAAACTTTAGCGGCACATTGGCTACAAAAAAGCAATTCTGGAACTTATGATTATGATGTCCACATTGCCCAATCTTTAGATGCTGGAAAAACTTGGCAACCTTCTTTTATTCCGCATAGAGATAGTATTGCTGCTGAACATGGATTTGTTAGTATGTTGCCCTTATCAAAAAATAGAATTTTTGCCACTTGGTTAGACGGAAGAAACACCAAAGGGGAGGGGCATGATGATGGAGGTGGACATGGACACCATGGTTCAATGACTTTACGTTCCGCTCTTTTTGATAAAGCTGGAAATCTCTACGAAGAAACAGAATTAGATAATCGGATTTGTGATTGTTGCCAAACAAGTGCAGCACTTACGGATAAAGGGGTTATCATTGCTTATAGAGACCGTTCCGAAGATGAAATTCGAGATATTTCTGTTGTCCGAAAAGTAAATGAGCAATGGACAAAACCTGCTAAAGTATTTGCAGACAATTGGCGTATTGCAGGTTGTCCAGTCAACGGACCAGCAATTAAAGCTAATGGAGCATTCGTTGCTATTGCTTGGTATAGTATGCCCAAAGAGAAAGCAGAAATCAAAATTGCTTTTTCTGAGGATAGTGGTGCCACATTTCAAACACCCATAAGAATCGATAACGGAAACCCTCTAGGACGAATAGCCATAGAACTACTTTCTGATAATATGGCATTAGTTAGTTGGTTAGAAAATACGGATGAAAACGCAGAAATAAGAGCGATTAAAGTAAATACTAAAGGGAAAATAGGAAATGATTTTTTGGTATCAAAAACAGATGCTGCTAGAGATAGCGGATTTCCTGTAATGGTCAAATCCGGTAATCAAATCATTTTTGCTTGGACACATGTGGATGATTTGACTCATATTAAAACAGCGATATTAAAATTATAAACTTAATTAATGGACAGTCTAACACAAGCAGCACTTGGGGCAGCCGTAGGCGAGGCAGTTCTCGGTAAAAAGATTGGTCGTAAAGGGGCTATTTTAGGAGCTATTGGTGGGACAATCCCTGATTTGGATGTTCTATTTACTCCTTTTTTTACTGAACTCCAAAAAATCAGCATTCATCGAGGGTACAGTCATTCCATATTATTTTGTCTTTTAGGTGCATTCTTGTTTGCTTATATTTTAAGTAAAATAAAATGGACGAAGGAAGTCTCTTTTAGAAAACTATGGCTATTTAGTTTTTTAGCTTTGTTTACGCATGTATTAATAGACGCCTTTACCAGTTTTGGTACGCAATTATTTTTGCCCTTTACGGATTGGCGAGTTAGTTTTGATAGTATTAGCATCATTGACCCTGTTTATACGATTCCATTATTGCTTGGGGTAGCAGGCAGTATTTTTTATTATAAAAAAACAGATGCTAAACGAGGCTTACCTAATAATCTTGGATTGGTCTTTAGTTCGTTATACTTACTTTTCACCCTTGCCAATAAACAGCATATTGAACAGGTTTTTAATGAACAATTAGAAAACCAGAACATTCCTTCTTTTCGCCTATTGACTGTTCCTGTTTCGGTTGGAAATACAACTTGGTATGGCGTAGCAAGGGATAAAACGCATTTACATATAGGAAAATACTCTATGCTCGAAAGGAATAGTATTCACTTTGAGGCTTTTCCAATTAATAGAGACTTACTAGACAAATTAGATGAAGAATTGGTCTATAAAATGAAATGGTTTGCACAAGGTTTTTATACGGTTGCCGAAAAAGATGGCGAAATTCGAGTGTATAATATGCAATGTGATATGCAAGGCACTCGGCACTTTGGCGACTATTTAGCCCCAACTGCTTTTTATTATGAAATTACCCCTCAACAAGACGGTTCTTATGATTTAACAACGGGTATGCACCCTGCGGAAGAAACAGATTAAAGTAAACAAGATGTTACTAAAAAAAACAAAATATGAGTCAACACATCATGGTGAAAAATATGGTTTGTCCCCGATGCATTGAATCTGTTCAAAGTGTATTCGAGGAATTAAACCTAGATATTACTGCTATAGCATTAGGAAAAGTAACACTCAAAGAAAGTATTGATACCAAGCAAAAAGCCGAACTAAAATTACTACTTGCAGCAAAAGGCTTTGAATTATTAGATGACAAGCAGACGCAAACTATCAATGCGATAAAGTCTCTAATCATAGAAGAAATTCATCATAAAAAAGAATTGTCCTCAGTCAATTTTTCTACACTTTTGGCAGAAAGATTACATTATGACTATGCCTATTTGAGTCGGCTATTCTCTACAGTAGAAGGTAGAACTATCGAAAAATTTATCGTTGCTCAAAAAATAGAAAAGGTAAAGGAATTATTGACCTATAATGAAATGACGCTTACTAAGATTGCTTTTCAGATGAATTATAGTAGCGCTGCTTATCTATCTAGTCAGTTCAAAAAGATAACAGGAATGTCCCCATCCGCTTTTAAAAATTTACAAAACGGAAAGCGCCAGTTTTTAGATGAGGTATAAAGTCAAAATTTCATAAGATTAAATCGGAATTACATAGCTATTTAGAGGCGCTTTGATTTTAATTTTATACCGTTAAGGTCGATACTATTTTATTCAAATTATTTGAATAAAATTATCCCTTCTAAGTTTATTAAAAAAACAGAAAACATGACACATACTTATCAAATATCAGGCATGACTTGCAACGGTTGTAAAAACAGCGTTGAAGGTGCTTTAGGTAATTTAGACGCCATTCAAAAAGTAACTGCTGACTTAAAAAAAGAAACAGTTGAAATAAAAATGTCTTCCCACATTCCTATTGAAAAATTACAGGAAACACTAGTCAAAGCAGGTTTGCATTATACGATTGGAATGAAAGGTGAAAAAGCTAAACACACTACGTCAAGCCATTCCAACAAACAAGAAGGAAATGGGGTGTTTTACTGTCCGATGCATTGTGAAGGAGAGAAAACCTACGACCAACCTGGTGATTGCCCCGTTTGTGGAATGCACTTAGTAGAACAGCCCAAACTGGTTACTTCGGCTCAATATACTTGTCCGATGCATCCAGAAATTATTAGAGATGCGCCTGGGAGTTGTCCAAAATGTGGAATGGATTTAGTACCGATGCAACCAACAGAGGCAGCTGAAGATAAAACCTATCAGGAGCTATTGAAAAAAATGAAAATAGCCATCCTCTTTACGGTACCGATTTTCATTATGGCTATGGGAGAAATGATTCCAGGGAATCCTTTAGCTAAGCTATTTTCTCAACAGACGATGAATTGGATACAACTATTACTATCCTTGCCTGTCTTGTTTTATGCAGGTTGGATGTTCTTTGAGCGGGCGTGGAAATCTATTATGACTTGGAATTTGAATATGTTCACCTTGATTGGAATTGGGACAGGTGTGGCGTGGATATTTAGTGTAGTTGCGCTTTTGTTTCCTGACGTTTTTCCAGAACAGTTCAAAACTGAAAGTGGAACGGTCTTCGTTTATTTTGAAGCTGCTACGGTCATAATTACTTTGGTTTTATTAGGGCAATTGTCAGAAGCTAGAGCACATAGTCAAACTAGTGGAGCAATAAAAGAATTACTCAAATTAGTACCAACCGAAGCCGTATTGGTCACACCGAATGGCAAGGATAAAATTATTTCTATCCAGGAGATTAAAGTAGGGGATTTATTGCGAGTCAAACCGGGCGATAAAGTACCTGTTGATGGCGTAATCACCGAAGGGCATAGTAGTATAGATGAATCAATGATTACAGGAGAGCCGATTCCTGTTGATAAACAAATAAGTGATTTAGTAAGTTCTGGGACGATAAATGGGACAAAATCCTTTGTGATGCAAGCTGAGAAAATAGGTTCTGAGACTTTGTTATCGCAAATTATTGAAATGGTCAATAATGCTAGTCGTTCCAAAGCACCAATACAAAAATTAGCGGATAAAATTTCAAAATACTTTGTGCCAATAGTCATCGGTATTTCCATCCTTACTTTTATCGTATGGTATTTAGTAGGACCTGCTCCTGCTATGGTTTATGCATTCGTCAATGCGATTGCCGTATTAATCATCGCTTGTCCATGTGCCTTAGGTTTAGCTACACCGATGTCCGTAATGGTTGGAGTAGGGAAGGGGGCAAAAAATGGGGTGTTAATCAAAAATGCAGAAGCTTTAGAAAAATTGGATAAAGTAAATGTATTGATTACCGATAAAACGGGAACGATAACAGAAGGCAAACCTTCTGTAGAAAAAGTAGTGAACACCTCGGACAAAGCCTTGCCTTTATTGCAATACATCGCCTCTCTGAATCAATATAGCGAACATCCACTAGCAGAGGCAATTGTAAAGCATAGCGAAAAGGAAAATATAGATTTACATGCGGTCAATGATTTTGAATCTGTTTCTGGTAAAGGAGTCATTGGTACAGTAGATAATCATAGAATAGCATTGGGAAATAAAAAGCTAATGCAACAAGTAAAAGCAGTAGTCTCGGAAACCGTAGATAGCCAAGTGATTGCCGAGCAAAAAAAGGGTAAAACCGTTTCTTATATCTCCGTAGATGAAGAAGTATTGGGCTTTGTGACTATTTCAGATGCCATTAAAAAAACGAGCGCACAAGCCATTTCGGCTTTACAAAAACAAGGAATAGAGGTGATTATGCTAACGGGAGATAATGCGAATACCGCAAAAACAGTTGCTGACCAACTTGGACTAGCAGATTTTAGAGCGGATTTTTTACCAAAGGACAAACTAGATTTTATTAAAGCTTTACAAGCAAAGGGGAAAATAGTAGCAATGGCGGGAGATGGGATTAATGACGCCCCTGCCTTAGCCCAAGCGGATGTAGGTATTGCAATGGGTACAGGTACAGATGTGGCTATTGAAAGCTCCGAAGTAACTTTGGTAAAAGGTGATTTAAAAGGGATTGTCAAAGCCAAAAATCTAAGTCATGCCGTAATGAAAAATATCAAAGAGAATCTGTTTTTTGCCTTTATCTATAATGTTTTGGGTGTACCGATTGCAGCAGGGGTGCTTTATCCTTTTTTCGGTCTTTTGTTGTCACCAATGTTGGCGGCTGCGGCGATGAGTTTTAGTTCAGTATCTGTTATAATGAATTCTTTGCGGTTGAGAGGTGTTTCTTTGGATTAGGTTAGTCGATAATCTTTGTTTTAAATTTAATACTCAATAACACATTATAATGTGCTATTTATATCTTTGTATAATCTTAAAAAAAGTAATTCATGACTAGAGGTCACTCATACAATGAAATAAAATGATAAATCCATTAGAGTTTCAGAAATCAATTAATAGAGAACTACAAGTTGTAAAGAATCGAGTTAGAAACTTGATTGGAGCAGCGAATTGGGGGGACGAAGGTGCATATAAAGAAGCAATTCTAAGGAATGTAATAAGTCAATATCTACCTAAAACCTTATCAGTTGGAAATGGGTATATTTTGAAAAAAGGCAATACTATCGGTAATCAAGATTTTGCTGTATCTAAACAGATAGATATTTTAATTTACGATAACTCATATCCTGTGATTTTTTCAGAAGGGAATTTTGTAATTGTAATAGAAGAAAGTGTAAAAGGTATAATTGAAGTAAAATCTAAAATATATACGGGAAGAACACACAACAATAGTCTTTACAAAATAATTGAGAAATTTAATTCTTTCAATCAATTCTTAACTATAAAAGAAAAAGGGAATAACAGAATATTCAAAGGAATTTTTGGTTATGAATTTGATGGAAATATTGATTCTGTGATAATTGATGAAGCTTTAAGATTATCTCATGGAATGGTAAACCATATTTCTTTAGACAGTTCAAAATTTATAAGACATTGGGTTAATAATGAAGGTTTAGAACCTCCTGTTGCTTGTCAGGGAGACTTTTATAATGTTTATAATATGAACAACTTATCTCACGCTTACTTTATCTCAAATTTAATCCATTTAACGTCAAATAAAGATTTATTAGATAGATATTGGATTTCATTTCCTATTGCTGGAACTAAAGAAGTGAATAGGAATAGAACTGTATGCTTTGATGAATAAAAATCTATCATCGCGGATAAACAATAGGTCTTCCAATATTAATACTCTAGAATATTCTCTATACCCATGTAATGGCAAGATTTATGCATCATATATAAGTTTAGCGTTAAAATGACAAAAAATAAAATGTAAGTAGAGAAATCCAGTTTATAAGTATCTAAATTGAAGTAGTTAACGTAATAAATATTGTGAATACAAACCATAAAACATATCGGATTATAAGTTTGTGCATGGCATTCTTGGTGTTTTTTTCATCAATAGGATTCTCTATTGATATGCACTTCTGTCAAGGACACTTAAAATCTATCAGTTTTATTGGGGATGCCGCAGATTGTTATGGAGCTAAAGGCGACAATTCGCAGAAAAGTTGCCAAATGTCTAAACGGCAAGTGACCAAGAAAATGGATTGCTCTCTTGATAAAAAAGATTGCTGCCACAATCGGCACCTGTTGGCTCAGGCAGACCTTACTTCAACCAATCAATCAGGTCAATTTATATTGAATCACAATAGCTTTCAATATATTTCGATTGTTCCTGTTTCATTGGTAGAGGATACTATTTTTCTTACTACCGATATTCTATCGGTCTTTCAGTACAAACCACCTTTAATCCTCAAAGACATACCTGTCTTCATTCAGTCCTTTCTTTTATAATTTACTCTATTTTTTCACTTTTAATCGGCGTATTTCCAATTATAGCTCCCTCGATGGACTTGGAAATAAACACTTCTTATTGCCCACTAACGTCGATTAAGGTTTCCAATACATTATACAGACTCGAACTCAAAATGAAATAATTCCAAAAACCGATTCAATTATACATGAATTATTCATTAAAAAAGTTCTAAAAATGAAAATACGATTACTGTATTTACTCTTTGGTATTACTTTAATCATTGCTTGTAATAGAGATAAAGTATATCTGAATACGCCATTAGACCAATTATTGGACGCTGCTCTTACTAGGGCATCCAAAAATGCAAATATGGACGATTTTATTTTACCTGAAAGTGATGACTTTGCTGCTATTCCTCAAGATGCTCATAATCCTTTGACCAAGGAAAAAGTACATCTTGGAAAGTGGTTGTTTTTTGAGACTGGATTGGGTTTAGTACCCAGTAAAGCAGCTGGCGAAAAAACTTACTCTTGTGCCTCTTGCCATATTCCTTCGGCTGGGTTTAGACCAGGTGGTATTCAGGGAATAGCCGATGGAGGCATTGGATATGGGCAAAACGGAGAAGGACGAACTAAATTGAGTGCTTATCGAGCACATGAAATGGATGTGCAAGGACTTCGCCCATTGAGTGTTTTAAATGTAGCTTTTGTGGAGAACAGTACTTGGAATGGTAGATTTGGTAGTAAAGGCGTCAACGTTGGAACGGAAGATAGGTGGCTCGTGGCAGAAGGAACAGACCGCAATGAGGAAGGACTTGCAGCGTTGGAAACCCAAAACATTGAAGGGATGGATTTGCATCGGATGGAAATCACGGATGAAGTCCTAGATGACTATGGCTATCGAAAATATTTTGATGAGGCTTTTGGCGATTTACCAGAAGAAGAGCGTTATACCAAACGAACTGCCAGCTTTGCTATTTCCGCTTATTTAAGAGCATTGATAACGAATAAAGCTCCTTTTCAAGCATACTTAAAAGGAGACCGAACCGCTATGACAGCGCAAGAAAAGAGAGGCGCTTTAGTGTTTTTCTCCGATGCTAAATGTTACCAATGCCATAAAAATGCTAATCTAGGTGCAAACGAATTTTATGCTTTGGGAGTAAAAGATTTATATGAAACTGGACAAGCCTTCAACACTTCTGAGGCTGATACTAAGAACTTAGGTCGTGGAGAATTTACAGGTAAAGAAGAAGATATGTACAAGTTCAGAATTCCTCAATTATACAACTTGGGCGATGCTGATTTTTATTTTCATGGTAGTAGCAAGCAAACGCTGAGGGAGGTTGTTGATTATTTTAATGAAGGTATTCCTGAAAATGATAACGTATCATCCTCACAAATTGCTCGTCAATTAAGACCACTCCATTTATCAGAAAGGCAGTTGGAAGATTTAACTGCCTTTTTGGAAAATGGGCTACGTGACCCCGATTTACTTCGATATCAGCCAGACTTTGTACTCTCTGGTAACTGTTTCCCTAATAATGATTTATTCTCCCAAATAGAATTAGGTTGTGGAGAATAAGATTGATTTTCAATAAAAAATTTAGTCTATGAAATTTAGATATTTACCCTTATTATTCCTTTTCGTGCTACCAATAATTGGAAGTGCTCAACATTCCGTGGCTAGGCAATGGAATGAAGTATTATTGCATGCTATCCGAAATGATTTTGCCCGTCCAACCGTACATGCTAGAAACTTATTTCATACTTCTGTCTTGATGTATGATGCTTGGGCCGCTTTTGACGATAAGGCAGAAACCTACTTTTTAGGTAAAACCGTAGCGGGCTTTACTTGTCCTTTTGATGGTATTGCTAGAAACAGTAATGTCCAAGAACAAAGAGAATCGGCTATCAGTTACGCAATGTATCGGCTGCTAATACATCGGTTTAAAAATTCGCCCGGTGCAGCTGAAACACTTCCGCTTATTGAAGAGCAATTCAGTACGATGGGCTATGATGCCTCCTTTCAATCAACAGATTATGCGGGTGGAAGTGGTGCTGCTTTAGGTAATTATTTAGCAGAAAACATGATTGAATTTGGTTTACAAGATAATTCCAATGAACAGAATGATTATACTAATCTTTATTACCGAAATTTTAATTTTCCAATTGCTCCTGAACTAACAACTAATCCTTTCTTATGGGACCCCAATCGCTGGCAGCCCTTGACTTTCGAGGTATTTATTGACCAAAGTGGTAACGAAATCCCTGGTGGAGCGCCTGAATTTTTAAGCCCAGAATGGGGCATTGTAACGCCCTTTGCTTTACAAGAAGAAGATTTAACGATTCATCAAAGAGAAGGAAATGACTACTGGGTTTACCATGACCCAGGGAATCCACCATACATTGATGAAGATACAGGTGGAGATGGTTATCTATGGGGATTTTCAATGGTTAGCTTATGGTCTTCCCATCTTGACCCAGCAGATGGAGTAATGTGGGATATTTCTCCTGCATCTTTAGGCAACGTTCCTTTAGAAGAATTACCCACCGATTTAGAAGGATACAGAAATTTCTATCAGCAATTTGACGGAGGAGATACAGGCAAAGGGTATCCTGTCAATCCTCATACAGGACAACCTTACGAACCTCAGATTGTGCCACGAGGTGATTATACCAGAGTTTTGGCAGAGTTTTGGGCAGATGGACCAGATTCAGAAACGCCTCCTGGGCATTGGTTTACCGTTTTAAATTATGTGAATGACCATCCTCAATTTGAACGACGCTTTAAAGGAAAAGGAGAAATTATGGATGCCTTAGAATGGGATGTAAAAGCCTATTTAGTTCTCGGCGGTGGGATGCACGATGCAGCTGTTGCCTCATGGGGCATTAAAGGTTGGTACGATTATTTACGACCAATTTCTGCTATTCGATATATGGGCGAAAGAGGACAATCAACCGACCCCAATTTACCAAATTATCATGTCGCAGGATTACCTTTGCAAGAAGGATTCATTGAAATCGTTCAAGAAGGAGACCCCCTTGCTGGAGAGAATAATGAGCATGTAGGAAAAATAAAACTATATGCTTGGAAAGGACCTGATTTTATCAATGACCCTGAAACAGATGTTGCTGGGGTAGGGTGGGTGCTATCAGAAAAATGGTGGCCTTACCAAAGACCAACTTTTGTTACGCCACCATTCGCAGGATTCATTTCTGGTCATTCTACTTTTTCGAGAGCTGCTGCAGAAATATTAACCAAGCTAACAGGGGATGCTTATTTCCCTGGTGGGCTAGGGGAATTTGTAGCCAAGAAAAATGAATTTCTAGTTTTTGAAGAAGGACCAAGTCAAGATATTGTCTTGCAATGGGCAACCTATCGAGATGCCTCTGACCAAACAAGCCTCTCTAGAATTTGGGGTGGTATTCATCCTCCTGCGGATGATATTCCTGGTCGATTTATCGGAGTAGAAATAGCCGAAGATGCTTTCAATCTTGCGGAACAATATTTCAATGATATTAGTACGAGTACGGAGGAAACCACAAATAATATTCCCTTTAAGCTTTATCCTAACCCTATTCTAGGTAATGAATCTATTACCTTTGAAGGAGCTTTTAATAATGAAAGAATCAACTTAGAAGTATTCGATTATACTGGAAAATTAGTGCATGCTAAAACGGTAAGTAGTTATGAAAATAAGTTAATTACTTCTCTTGCTGACCAAGTTTTACCTACTGGATTTTATTTGGTTCAGTTAAAAGGAGAACGTTTGAATAGGACTTATAAAGTGCAGGTGGTGAATAAATAAAAAGCTTATTTTTTCGTTTAAATAAGAAACGTAATTTTTACTCTTCGTGTATGGATTTAGAAGAAGGCACTTTCTTTTTAATCCATACAAATGCAATTGCATTGCATTAAATTTCCCTATACATTTGTAGTTAATGAAAATAACAGTCCACATATTATCCATTTATATGCTTGCATTATCGCTTGTACCCTGCGGTGATGGAGGTGGTGGTATTGTGGAAATAGCTAAACACTTTTTTGAGGTCGAGCATTCGCATTTTTCTGACCATGCACAACATTCTAATGATTGCGGGGATGATAATTGCTCTCCCTTTTGCATCTGTAGTTGTTGCTCTAGTGGAATGGATTATCCTGTAAAACCAGCTCTACAACTTAGAACGCCTACTCCTATAGTTGGAACTATTCCTTCTTTTATTCCAACGTTTATTTCTTCTCCCTATAATCATGCAGTTTGGCAACCGCCAACATTTAGTTAAACTAATCTCGCAGGACACCTATGCCTGCACGTTTCCTTTTTATTAGTTTAATTAAATAGTTACATTCAATATGTTTGATAAGATAATCGCTTATTCGATACAGAATAAGTTTGTGATAGGGCTATTGGTAGCTGCGCTCATCGTTTGGGGGTTATTCTCTTTACGACAACTACCTGTTGATGCCGTTCCTGATATTACAAATAATCAGGTACAGGTTATTACTATATCGCCAACTTTGGCGACTCAAGAGATAGAACAATTCATTACTACCCCCATTGAATTGGCTTTACAAAACATTCAACAATTAGTAGAAATACGTTCCATTTCTCGCTTTGGATTATCGGTCGTAACCGTTGTTTTTGAAGAAGATATGGATGTTTATTTGTCCCGCCAACTAGTCAGCGAATATCTCAAAGAGGCGGAAGGTAATATTCCATCAGGATTGGGCGTGCCTGAAATGGCTCCAATTTCAACGGGTTTGGGAGAAATTTACCAATATGTTGTTCGCCCCGCAGAAGGGTATGAAGATAAGTATTCCCTTACGGATTTACGCAGCATTCAAGATTGGATAATTAGTCGCCAATTATCAGGAATTGAAGGGGTTGTAGAAGTAAATACGATGGGTGGATTTCTGAAACAATATGAAGTGGCAGTAAATCCCAATTTACTTAAATCCATTGGCATAAGTATCACCGATGTTTTTCATGCGCTGGAGAATAGTAACGAGAATACGGGAGGGGCTTATATCGAAAAAAATCCCAACACCTATTATATCCGAACAGATGGTGTTGCACGGTCATTGACAGATTTGGAAAATATTGTGGTCGATGTCAGAAACAATAGACCGATTTTAATAAAAGACGTTGCGACGGTTCAGTTTGGAAAAGCACCTCGATATGGGGCATTAGTAAGAGATGGAGAAGAGGCTGTTGGCGGTCGGGTGATGATGCTAAAAGGAGCCAACTCCGCAGCTGTTACCGAACGGGTAAAAGAACGAGTCGAGCAAATCAAGAAATCTTTGCCTGAAGGGGTAATCATCGAACCTTATTTAGTCAGAGATAAATTGGTCTCTACCGCTATCGGAACGGTCAAAAAGAACTTACTAGAAGGAGGGTTAATTGTCATATTTATTCTGGTACTGATGTTGGGAAATTGGCGAGCAGGTTTAATAGTCGCATCCGTCATTCCTTTGGCAATGTTGTTTGCAGTTTCTATGATGAACTGGCTGGGTATCTCTGCCAACTTGATGAGTCTGGGAGCAATTGATTTTGGATTAATTGTAGATGGGGCAGTTATCATTGTTGAGGCAATTGTTCATAGACTACAGACTGGCTTTGCTGGGCAAAAACTAACCCAAGTTCAAATTGATAAAGAAGTAGAAACTGCCTCTCTTAAAATTAGAAGTTCGGCTGCTTTTGGAGAAATCATTATTCTGATGGTTTATATTCCTATTCTCGCATTGGTAGGTATTGAAGGCAAAATGTTTATCCCAATGGCACAAACGGTAATGCTTGCAATTGGGGGGGCATTGATACTTTCTTTGACTTATGTACCGATGATGGCAGCGCTGTTTTTGAGTAAACATATTTCTGATAAAAAAACGATTGCCGACCGTATTATTTCTTTTTTCCAAAAACTATATACCCCTGTATTAAATGCTGCTTTGAGGTTAAAAACAATATTCGTTCTAGCAACAATTGCGCTATTTGTATTTAGTTTCATCGTTTTTAGTAGAATGGGTGGAGAGTTTATTCCCACATTGGAAGAAGGTGATTTAGCGATGCAACAAATTCTCCCTCCTGGTACTTCGCTTTCGCAAAGTATTGAGATGGCGTCTCTCATACAAAATAAACTATTGAATGAATTTCCTGAGATAGAAGACATTGTGGTCAATATCGGTTCTGCCGAAATACCCACCGACCCGATGCCTGTCGAGATTGGTGATTATACGATTGTAATGAAACCAAAAGAAGAATGGACTTCAGCGAGTAATCGAAAAGGTATGTTTGAGAAAATCGAAAAATCACTAAGTGCCATTCCTGGAGTGGGTTACGAATTTTCTCAACCTATACAACTTCGGTTCAATGAATTGATGACAGGTTCAAAAGCTGATATTGCTATTAAGTTATATGGTCAAGACTTAGACCTAATTTATAGCAAGGCTAAAGAGGCGGAAAGCGTTATCACTAAAATTGAGGGTGTGGGAACTGTCAATGTCGAACAAACCATTGGGATGCCTCAAATCATTATTAAGTTCAAATATGATAAAATGGCGCAGTATGGCTTGCAAGTCAAAGAAGTCAATCAAGTTGTCAGAAGTGCCTTTGCGGGAGAAAGTGCAGGGGTCATTTACGAAGGGGAAAAACGATTTGATTTAGTGGTTCGTTTGGACGAAAAATATCGTAGTGACCTAGCCGACGTTCAAAATTTATATATCACCTTGGACAATGGAACACAAGTGCCTTTGCAAGCAGTAGCCGAGGTTGAATTGATTGATGCACCTATGCAAATTTCCAGAGAAAACACCAATCGTAGAATTGTCATTGGTGTGAATGTAGGGGATACAGATGTTGAAACTTTAGTCAGTAAAATCCAAGCCGAATTAGATGCTAAAGTGAATTTACCATCAGGTTATTATTTCACTTATGGGGGGCAATTTGAAAATCTTAAAGCGGCCAACGAACGGTTAATGATAGCAGTACCACTTGCGCTTGCGCTTATCTTTATTTTGCTCTTCTTTACTTTTGGCTCGGTTTCGCAAGCGGCATTAATATTTACCGCTATACCCCTTTCAGCCATTGGAGGTATTTGGGCTTTAGAGTTACGAGGAATGCCTTTTAGTATCTCCGCAGGCATTGGTTTTATTGCATTATTCGGGGTAGCAGTATTAAATGGAATAGTCCTAATTGGCTATTTCAATGAATTAAAAAAGGAAGGTATGACTAATATCCGAGAACGAATTATTAAAGGAACTGAGGTAAGACTAAGACCTGTCTTAATGACGGCATCTGTCGCATCATTAGGTTTTTTACCTATGGCTATTTCTTCTTCTGGTGGTGCGGAAGTGCAGCGACCATTAGCAACGGTTGTTATTGGTGGTTTAATAAGTGCCACATTTTTAACCTTAGTCGTTTTACCTATTTTATACAGTTGGTTGGCACAATGGCAGGAAAGAAAAAGCAAACCCAATTTACCAACAAGTGGCGCTATGGTGTTATTACCTCTACTATTTTTGGGTTGGTCGGCACAAGCACAACAACGACCAATTACAATGGATGATGCCGTTGAAATGGCTATTGCTAATAATCCTTCCGTTCGAGCCGCTAGTTTACAAATTGAGCAGCGTCAGGCTTTACAAAATATGAAGTACAGCCTTGGTTCAACAGATTTTAGCTATCAGGGGGATGGACTTTTTAGAGAAAACGGACAGCGGGTCAACCAAATAGGGGTCGTTCAAAACATCCCCAATCCTGCTACTTTGAGGGCGCAGAATAGTTTTCAAAATCAACAGGTAGCACAGAGTGTTTTGCGAAAGCAATTAACAGAAAAAGAATTGCGATTGCAAGTGCAGCAAACCTATCTGGACTTACAACAACGAAAAGAATTGCGGCGAGTATATGAAAGACTCATTCCTATTTACGAGCAATATGCGCAAATGGCAAAAGTTCGGGCAGATGTTGGAGAAAGTAACCGAATAGAGTTATTGACTATTCAATCCTCCTTGAATGAATACCGATTATTAGCAAATCAATTGAATATAGAAATCCGCAATTTGGAAAAGCAATTAGCAAGCTTACTCAACACCAATGAAGTCCTTACATCGACCGATAGTTTGGTGGTCATTCCTTATGTTTTAAAGGATAGTGTCAATTCTTTTCGAGTACAGTTAGCCAATCAAAATATTCAGATAGAACAGGCAAATATTGAAGTAATGAAAGCAGGAATGAAACCCGACTTTAATTTAGGGTATGCGGCTCAAAATTATTTTGAGGGTGGTTGGCTACATGGATTACAGGCAGGGGTACAAATTCCACTTTTCAATAAGCAGGCTAAGCAAAAAATTACAGCTCAACGATTACAGGTTGATGTAGCGCAAGCTAATTTAGAGGCAGAACGTTTGCGAACTAAACAGGAATTATTATCTGTCCAAAACACCATTCAACTCTATGCTGAAGGCGTAATTTTTTATCGAGAACAATTGGATAATCTTAATCCAGAAATGGAACGGATTTCCAAACTAAACTATCAAGCAGGAGAAATTTCCTATCTCGAATTACTCAACACACTCAACCTGCTTTCCAAAAATAACAAACAGTACTGGGAGCAGGTTTTATCGCATAATAAGGCGGTAGTGTTGTATCAATTTTTGTCAAACCAATAAACTATTTCTAAAATGAAATTCATCAATAAATCAATCTTATCCATATTATCAGTAGCAATAATGCTGCTACTTTTCTCTTGTGGTGGTCACGAACATACAGAAGAAGATGGTCACAATCACGGAACCGAAACGGCTCAACACACGGAGGAGGATGGACACAATCATGGTGCAAAAGAAGATGCGCATGGAGAGGAGGAGGAACATGAAGAAGGAGAAATTCACTTGACCAAGGAGCAGATAAAAACCATGAGCATTCAGTTCGGTGATTTTTCTGAAATCAAAATTAATGACTATGTAAGTGCGACGGGTACTTTAGGATTACCACCCAATGCTTTGACTTCGGTAAGTGCCAAGTCAAGTGGTTTCATTAAAAATAGTAACAAATATGTCGAAGGGAGTTATGTGAAAAAGGGAGTCGTTATGGCTTACTTAGAAAACCCTGAATTCATACAGCACCAACAAAAATATTTGGAAGTGGCTGCTGAATTGGTTTTCGACCAACAAGAACTAACTCGACAAAAAACTTTGGTCGCATCAAACGCAGGGATTGAAAAAAATGTGCAAAGACTTCAATCGGAGGTTAATAGGAAAACCGCTACCTTAAAGGGCATTGCCAAACAATTAGCTTATTTGGGAATCAGAACCAAAGACTTAACAGCGGAAAACATTGTACAACGAGTACCTATTTATGCGCCGATGACAGGTTACATTACCACTATAAAGATGCACAATGGAATGTATGTTACTCCTGATATGGAATTAATGGAAATTGTCGATGAAAAGCATTTGCATTTGGAGTTAGATATTTTTGAAAAAGATATTGCGAATATAAAAGAAGAGCAGAAAATAAGTTATACCGTTCCTGCCTTGGGGAATACTGCTTATAATGGGGAAGTCCATGTGATTGGCAAAGAATTCAATACCCAAAATAAAACGGTTCGTATTCATGGACACTTAGAAAAAAAGCGACCAAAATTTATCAAAGATTTATTTGTAGAGGCTAAGATTTGGTTGAATGACCAAACTGTCCAAGCATTACCAGAAAAAGCAATTATCAAAGATGGGGCCTCTTCTTATATCTATGTGGCAAATGACCAAACAGAAAGTGAAGAGTTGAAATTTGAGCAGATAATGGTTATCCCAAGCACTTCCGATAAAGGCTTTACTGCCGTAAAATTGATTGATAAAATTCCTGATGGGATGAAAATAGTAACGAGTGGAGCTTACTATGTGTACGCTCAATCAAAAGCAGGAGAATTAGAACACGAACATTAAAAACCTCTTTATATAATGGAGCAAGTAGATAAAATTTTAGAACAAAAAGCTGTCCGCATCACTCCGATGCGGCAGCTACTTTTAGCCTATTTTATACAAGAAAATGCCATACTCGGTTTGTCGGAACTTGAAATAGCATTTCCAAAATCTGACAGAACTACTATTTATCGTACCCTAAAAACTTTTGCAGAAAGTGGGATTATTCATAGTATCGAAAATGGAACGAATGAGGTCAAATATGGTCTTTGCCATGAGCATTGTACTCCTGAGCAGCACCTTGACTTGCATCCTCATTTCCATTGTTCAAAGTGTCAGCAAATCATCTGCCTAGAGGACACTTTTATACCCGTAATGGAACTTCCAGATAGATTTACTGTTACGGAAATTAATATGACTATAAAAGGTATTTGCCCAAATTGTCAGGGCTAACTTTGCAATTTTATTGCATGGAAAACTATTCTAAATTTGTAGAAAAAAAATGATGCATACAGGAATCTATCTATTTATTTTTTTGCTTGTTTTTCTCTTCTTTGTGTTCTTTTTACGGTCGTATTTGCTTTGGAAAAGGACAGGGGTTAATCCGTTGACTTTTAATAAAACAGATGATGCACATGGTTATAATGGCAAGGTCTATTCCTTTGTTACCTTATTAGAATTAGTGGTGGTATCTATTTATGCTTTCAAAAACGAATGGCATCAATACCTATTACCATTTTGGTATTTGGAATCCAGTTATTTAGATTATATTGGGTGGGCTTGCTTAGGATTATCCCTTGTTTGGATTTGGGTCGCTCAATCTCAAATGGCTAATTCTTGGCGAATTGGCATTGATGAAAAGAACAAAACCGAATTGGTCACCAATGGCTTATTCTCTTTTTCGAGAAACCCTATTTTTTTAGGTGTGATGATTGCGAATGTTGGTTTGTTTCTAATCATTCCAAATGCCTTTACCTTGCTGATTGTTGCCCTTTTAATGGTTAGCATCAATACGCAGATTAGGTTGGAGGAAGAATTCTTAAAAAATAGTCACGGAAAAACCTATCAAGACTACTTCAACCGAGTTAGACGTTGGCTCTAATTTTAAATTGAAGTACATAAATTTTACACCTAAGTCTTCTAGCATTCTTTGGTATTATTGTCCATTCAAGAAGTAATAAAACTATGAGTAAAGAATTAGAAAAAGCCATTAGTTACTACGATAAATTTTCAAGGTATTACGATTGGCTGTCGCCCAAAAAGTACTACCACAAAGCCAGAAGTTTTGGTATTCAGCAACTTCAATTAAAAGAAGGTGCTACGGTCTTAAACGTACCTTGTGGTACAGGACAAAACTTTGAATATTTTCAAAAATATATGAATGGTTCTGGATTAATCATTGGTATTGACCTTTCAAAAGGTATGCTGGAAAAAGCTAAAAACAAGCAGAACGAAAATAACTGGAACAATATCCAACTCATCAAAGCAGATGCTACCAAAATCACACCTGATTGGATAAAGGAAAATGTAGGGGAATCTATTCAAGTAGATGCCATCTTTTGTGACTTAGGTTTATCTGGTTTTCCAGAATGGGAAAAAGTAATTGATAATATGCTTTCCATTCTGTCGCCCAATGGTAGAATAGTTATCATGGATTGGTATATTCCAAAACCAACTCTTCGAGGTAAATTTATTAAATGGATTGGCAAAGGGGAAGTTGACCGTCCTATTTATCAATATTTGAAAAATCAAGTTATGAACTTTGCAGTCAATGACACTTTCAATAGGGGAGGAGTCTTTGTAGCAACTGGCATACAAAAACTAACAAAATAAAAATGAACAAACATATCACTCATCCACATCCACCTGAATACGACAAAAACGGCAATTTAATATGTTGTTCTTTAGAAGAAAAAATAGATGGCAAAACGCCTCCAGCCATTGCGCCACGTCAAGAAGAACATCATGCGGACGATGGACACGACCATTCCCACGGTCATAGTCACGATGGGGAATTGGGCTGGAAAGCCTATCTACCTGCTCTGATTAGTTTGGTTTTACTACTATCAGGCTTGGCAATTGAGCATTTATTGAAGACTCCGTTTTTTTCAGGGATGGGTAAAGATAGCCTGGTACACGGCAACTTATTTGCCCGTTGGTTTACCCGTCATTAGAGAGGCTTTGGAGGCACTTAGGAAAGGAGAAATCTTTACTGAGTTTTTCTTAATGTCCATTGCTACCATTGGCGCATTTGCCATTAAGGAATATCCCGAAGGAGTAGCGGTCATGCTATTTTATGCCGTTGGGGAATTATTTCAAACAGCGGCAGTTAAAAGAGCCAAAAATAATATCAAAGCCTTGTTGGATGTCCGTCCTAATACGGCAAGTGTTTTAAAAAATGGAAGTTATCAAACAGTTGACCCTGAAACGGTACAAATTGGTGAAACGATACAGGTGAAAGTTGGTGAAAAAATTCCATTGGATGGTACTTTACTTTCTAAGAAAGCGGCCTTAAATACCGCAGCACTAACGGGAGAAAGCAAACCACAAAATGCCTTGCAAGGAGAAAAAATATTAGCAGGTTCAATTAATCTGGATGGCGTAATTGATTTGAAAGTAGAAAAACTATTCAATGATAGTTCCATTGCCCGTATTTTGGAATTGGTGCAAAATGCGACCTCCCGTAAATCAAAAACAGAATTATTAATCAGGCGTTTAGCAAAAATCTATACGCCGATTGTCGTCTATTTAGCCATTGCGATTTGTGTATTGCCTTACTTCTTTATGGAGAATTATGTTTTTACCGATTGGCTATATAGAGCGTTAATTTTCTTGGTCATCTCTTGCCCTTGTGCTTTGGTAATTTCTATTCCATTGGGTTATTTCGGTGGCTTGGGGGCAGCCTCTAAAATGGCTTGCTATTCAAAGGAGCAACTTACCTCGACCAATTGACCAGAGTTAATACCTTAGTGATGGATAAAACGGGAACTGTTACCAAAGGTGTTTTTAAAGTCAAAGATATTGCAGTAAAAGGCGCATACAATGAAACTGAATTTATGAATTTGCTGATGGCAATGGAAATCAAATCAACCCATCCGATTGCTAAAGCCATTATGGAATATGCCCAAAATAGCAGTCTCCCCGAGGCTACTCAAATTCAAGAAATTGCAGGTAAAGGATTGAAAGGAGAAGTGGAGGGTAAAACAATGGTCGTAGGTAATAAAAAGTTAATGCAACAATTCAATATTGTCGTTCCAGCCGAAACCGATGACATTGTAGAAAGTATTGTGATGGTCGGTATTGATGGACAATTTGCGGGTTATGTGACGATTGCAGATGAACTAAAAGCGGATGCAAAACAAAGCATTCAACAAATCCGAAAGGTAGGGATTCAAGATATTGTTATGCTATCTGGGGATAAAGATTCTATTACCCAAAAGGTCGCTCAAGAATTGGGTATTAAAATCGCCAAAGGTGGACTTTTACCCGAGGATAAATTAAATGAAGTGGAAACCATTAAGCAAGATGCTACAAAAGTAGTCGCTTTCGTAGGCGACGGCATCAACGATGCTCCCGTATTGGCGGCAAGTGATGTCGGTATAGCAATGGGTGCTTTGGGAAGTGATGTGGCTATCGAAACAGCAGATGTAATTATTCAGACTGACCAACCTTCTAAAATTGTAACAGGCATTAAAATCGGCAATTCTACCCAAAGCGTCATTTGGCAAAATATCTATCTAGCATTCGCTGTAAAAATTCTGGTACTTATTGGAGGGGCTTTTGGGTTGGCAACGATGTGGCAAGCTGTTTTTGCGGATGTTGGTGTGGCTCTGTTGGCAATTTTGAATGCGGTGCGATTGCAGCGGATGGAGTGGAAGTAGGTGGAGTTTAAAAACTCCAACGGCAGGCTATTTTGAAATAACGCCAAAATTAGATGGTGGGTTTGAGTTTTCTTCGGGGTCGCATGTGGTGAAATAGGCTGTAGTATTTATAAGAAACGAACTTTCTTATAATGAAGTCTAATTGAAATAAAAACTGGTGCGATTAATAACTCTTTCTCTATATTTTACAAAATTTACAGAAAAAATCTATAAAAGCCAGCCTAATTGAACTGACAAAAATGCCATAATATCCCCGATGGGTCGTGCATAAAACATTCTCGCCCCCAATCAAATTGTTTAATAGGGTGGAGTCTTACATATTTGTATTTATGGTGTAATCCTTTGCTCTCTAATTCTTGATAGCACTTTTCAATATCATCTACCTCTAAGAAAACCATTGAATTATTACACCATTTTTTGACATAGTAATCTTGTAGGTAGAATCCTAAATTTTCATTGACTTTGAAGAGGGACATCTTTTCAGATAGTATGACTTCTTCAAATCCTAGTTCTTGGTAGAAAGTTCTTGATTCCTTATAGTTCATCGACCCTACAAAAGTTCTTATTGTTTTTGCTTGAACATTCATTAGCAACAGTTTTTTTCCTTCTTGTATAGGTGGACAGGCTACCGTTCCATAACTACAGTAAACACAACAATCCCCCTTCTTAGGTTTTAAAACCGTTTTACAGTTTTCGCACTCATAAAAGAATTGACAGGCATTGGTGGGCATCGTTTCTTCTTTAGAAACATTGCACTTAGGACAAGTAATCGTTGATTGAAGTTCTATAGTCATTGCTTTATTTTTTGTCTGTTTTTGATAAAATTGGTATCCTCCCCAACCTAAAAAACCAGTTCCTACTATCATCAATATACCACTAAATTGTTCTAGTCCTTCTGAGAAGGCAACCATACTGCTTGCCCCACCAAGCGCAATCGCTAAGGCAGGAATCCAGCAACAACTTGTCGCTAAAATAAAGGCAAATAT
>CANNZV010004607.1:0-38455 GCA_947561585.1 Caprella mutica
GTGACTCTTTTCTCTGATAGTACATCATCACAGTGACTCTTTTCTCTGATAGTACATCATCACAGTGACTCTTTTCTCTGATAGTACATCATCACAGTGACTCTTTTCTCTGATAGTACATCATCACAGTGACTCTTTTCTCTGATAGTACATCATCAAAGTGACTCTTTTCTCTGATAGTGCATCATCACAGTGACTCTTTTCTCTGATAGTACATCATCATAGTGACTCTTTTCTCTGATAGTACATCATCACAGTGACTCTTTTCTCTGATAGTACATCATCACAGTGACTCTTTTCTCTGATAGTACATCATCACAGTGACACTTTTCTCTGATAGTACATCATCACAGTGACTCTTTTCTCTGATAGTACATCATCACAGTGACTCTTTTCTCTGATAGTACATCATCACAGTGACTCTTTTATCCGATAGTACATCATCACAGTGACTCTTTTCTCTGATAGTACATCATCACAGTGACTCTTTTATCCGATAGTACATCATCACAGTGACTCTTTACTCTGATAGTACATCATCACAGTGACTCTTTTATCCGATAGTACCTAAGTTAATATCTTATATTCCAAGCTTCTATGATTTACAATCCAGTAAAATATCTTCTAAACTTCAATTTTTTATCGATTGAACTATTCTCTTCGAAGGAAAAATCACACAGTAGCTGGAAAAACCTGAAACCAAATGCGGAAAAACCGTCCCTTTGCATTTTTACGAATGCATTGGAATAAAATGAAGATTTTCTTTAGAACAAGTTATTGTTGATAGTTTTACCAAAGATATTATGCAGGCAGGCCCAACTTTTATTACGAAATCAGGTCTTAGTCTTATTACAAATGGTAATAAGTCCGAGGTATGACACAAGTAACTATATAATAGTTACTCCCTAATTGAACTCTTTACTTTATTTTCTATGAAATATAATTAAATTAAATTAAAAAAAGACTAAGCCTATACGGTGTTTCAGTGTTTGTTGCCAGAGTTAGTTGATGCTTTGTTATTAAAGTTCGAAGTAGTGAATGCATTGGAAATTAACTGTTTAATTAGACCGACAGTTAGTAGTTATTTTGAAAAATAGGTGGCAGCACTGTGCATTTTGAAACTGATATTTTAGACAGTGCGTGGTGTATCTAATAGTGAAGTGTAATACCTTTGGTGTATCTTATAATGAAGTGTAATATCTTTGGTGTATCTAATAGTGAAGTGTAATACCTTTGGTGTATCTTATAGTGAAGTGTAATACCTTTGGTGTATCTTATAGTGAAGTGTAATATCTTTGGTGTATCTTATAGTGAAGTGTAATACCTTTGGTGTATCTTATAATGAAGTGTAATATCTTTGGTGTATCTAATAGTGAAGTGTAATACCTTTGGTGTATCTTATAGTGAAGTGTAATACCTTTGGTGTATCTTATAGTGAAGTGTAATATCTTTGGTGTATCTTATAGTGAAGTGTAATACCTTTGGTGTATCTTATAGTGAAGTGTAATACCTTTGGTGTATCTTATAGTGAAGTGTAATACCTTTGGTGTATCTTATAGTGAAGTGTAATACCTTTGGTGTATCTTATAGTGAAGTGTAATATCTTTGGTGTATCTTATAGTGAAGTGTAATACCTTTGGTGTATCTTATAATGAAGTGTAATATCTTTGGTGTATCTAATAGTGAAGTGTAATACCTTTGGTGTATCTTATAGTGAAGTGTAATACCTTTGGTGTATCTTATAGTGAAGTGTAATACCTTTGGTGTATCTTATAGTGAAGTGTAATACCTTTGGTGTATCTTATAGTGAAGTGTAATATCTTTGGTGTATCTTATAGTGAAGTGTAATACCTTTGGTGTATCTTATAATGAAGTGTAATATCTTTGGTGTATCTAATAGTGAAGTGTAATACCTTTGGTGTATCTTATAGTGAAGTGTAATACCTTTGGTGTATCTTATAGTGAAGTGTAATATCTTTGGTGTATCTTATAGTGAAGTGTAATACCTTTGGTGTATCTTATAGTGAAGTGTAATACCTTTGGTGTATCTTATAGTGAAGTGTAATACCTTTGGTGTATCTTATAGTGAAGTGTAATACCTTTGGTGTATCTTATAGTGAAGTGTAATACCTTTGGTGTATCTTATAGTGAAGTGTAATATCTTTGGTGTATCTTATAGTGAAGTGTAATATCTTTGGTGTATCTTATAGTGAAGTGTAATATCTTTGGTGTATCTTATAGTGAAGTGTAATATCTTTGGTGTATCTTATAGTGAAGTGTAATATCTTTGGTGTATCTTATTATAGTGTAACATTTTTGCTTTATCTTATTGAAGTTTATTAACTTATTACATTCGTATATGCGTAAAGCTGAAAAAATGAATACTAGGTCTGTTAAGCACAACCTTGAATAGATGATAGGTATGATAGGTATGATAGGTATGAACTTAGCAGATAAAAACTACTGTTGTCTGCTCTGCTATCTACTCGTACCCATGTAAAATTATGGTGGGGTAATAGAAGAGTAAGTGGTGCCTTCGATCTATTTTTATACTATTGGATAAAATTTTCATAATAGATTTTATATTGTTATAATTTTAAGTTTCCTGAAAACGGATTTCAAAAGATAATTGTATAATTATTTATAAAGAACTGCATCTCTGATAACTGTATTATTAATTAAAGTGGAAATGTGTCCTGGAGAGATTTGTGCTTAAATTATTTATTTTAAAGAATATTTTGAGAACAAGTTCGATGTCTCAATCCACACACTTCATTTCATGTGTTATTTAACACTTTTGTAACCGAATATCATGTCGATTTCAATCAAACATGTGTCCTAAAGCATCCACAGACATTTCGTCAACTAAATGCTTTATTTTGTATTATTTTATATATTTTATATTATTTAATGTATTCTCTTTTTTTTCATTTCTACCATGTTTGTCATTTTTTAACGCTACTTGTAGTTTTAGAGGATAGCGCTAGGGTTATGCTCTTCAACTACGAGGTCTTAGATTTTGTGTTAGGTAGGCTCGTACTCAGCCTCGTAGGCTTCTTTAACAATCACCTCTTCATTTTCCTCTTCCATCCGTGAGTACAGCCACTGGTGCTTGTGTCCAGTTTAGTTACATTCCTTGGTAAGTGACTGCATTCACGGAGTAGCTTTTCTGTATCCATGAGCATCGTTACGGACGGTGGTAAGTGACTTTTTTCATGGAACTACTTTCCTTTCTGACTGCTTCTTTCAGTCCCTTGTGCTTAATTTCCTTTTGACGTCTGCGATATGGCCTTTCGTTCCGAAGCAGACGTTAAACCCCTGCTAAATTAATTAATAATTATTTTATATATTTTGTTTATTTATTCCTGGTTATAAATGTATCAGTGAAAAATGATATGAAGTATATCCCGTATACACTTTAAAATGATAGATAAATCAAATCATGAACGAAATGTCCGTTGGACGAAATGTCCGTTGGACGAAATGTCCGTTGGACGAAATATTCGTGAACGAAATATCCTATGGACGAAATGCCCGTTTAACGAAATGCCCGTTTAACGAAATGCCCGTTTAACGAAATGTCTGTTGGACTAGATGTTCGAGAACAAAATTTCCTAGACCCGTCTTAAAGCAAGCTAATTTAGATACAATCTTTTTCTATCAGTTTTACCTTCCCCTAACAACAATTTCTATAGGTTTTTCACGAATACCATTTGTTGTGGAAATGCTTTGTTTTCGAGCTATAACGCAATTAAGTTTCCCGTAGAAATGACACTAGACGAATTGTTTGTGTTCGGACAATTCGTAAAATTTTCCTTAATGTCCCAGGAATATGGTTATTCATGGGATAACCATATGCCCGTTAGTTCAAAACAAGCCTTAAATTATACATAAAATCTATCAAAAAATTCAAATCCGATCATTATTTATGAATATTTATCTGTTTATGGACAGTCAAAAAATACTTTAGTGCTTTAAAAATTATTAAATACTAGTTTTAATATTTATTTATTTATCATTGAAAACAAGTTATCAAATAAAAATGAATAGAAGCAAACATTTGTTCTATGGAAATATATTTAACTTATGATATGATACAAAATAATAGTTACCTACATTCACAGAAAATTGGTAACTTAAAAAAACATCATAAAAAGCTACCTAACTCCATAGTAACATGGTACCATTTTGGCAGTGGAAATTGTTCTAGCTTATATATTTAGTTGGCTACTAGAAATGATTTATACGAGTAGGTATGATTTTTTTGTTTTATTTTGGTCGATAAAGTTTCAATAAAATAAATATAATTTTTGAGCTAGGCTATTTATTAAAAAGCGCAGTCAGGGATAATAATTATTACAAAAATTTAACTTTTATCAGTGTACATAAAATTTGTATATTAAAAATACCATCATTTTGACGACATCCGTATAGTTTAATTTTGAAACTTCTTCCTAGATTATTCGAATTATTTTACATCTTGTTTGTGTCGAGCAAAAACAGTTACTACTCCTAATAATAGTACCGGTAAAACGTCTCAATATTGTAACTTTAGCCCCAAACCACCATATAGGTAGAACATTTTTTATCTTCTTTATAGGCTTCTGAATTCTTCTTCAATTATATGCTTCTGAAGTTTATAGAGGTAGGAATAATTATATATCAGTGGAGTTGCGTCAGAGTCGTTAGCACTACACAACTCTCAGGTTCGTCAACAGATTTTTGCTAGGGACTGTTTAGAGTCGTCACACTCTTAAGGGCCGTACACACGTACGTAGGGTTTTTTAAGTCTTTCCACCAGACTTTTTTCTCCGCTTTTCCACCAAACTTTTGATTCAAAAGTCAAGAGCGTCCACACGTGGATTGACTTTTGAATCTCGTGGATTTACATGCAGTGCAATTAACTACTCCTATCGGTGACATAAGCCCTCCCCCATTTTGTAAACTAGGGAACTAACCTAGGTTATAGTTAGTTAGTAACTATTAATTACATAGGATAGTTAAAATTACTAATTACCTGGGTTAGATATTTACTAATTATATAGGTTAGTTACTTTAGCCTTGATTAATTAATTACTAGAGAACTGCCTACCTAGATTACTAAGATTAGTTAGTTACTAATTAACTAATTAATACTAAAATAATTTTTATGAAGTTTATTACAATATTTAGTAATAAACTAACCGAGATTGTTTTCACTTCATTTGATTTAATGTTAACCTAATCCACTCAACAAATGTAATTTAACTATTATATAAAGCTTAGGTAAAAGTATTAATACGTAGGTACAATATGTATTGCGTTATAATAAAGAAAATGAAAGTATTAGCTAAAAGCTAATATGTTGAAATAAATACAATAAAGATAGTAATATGTTATTTTACTAAAATATAATATTATACTAAAAAAAGTTTAAAGAAACATTATTATTATCAATTTCACTGGCAGTCTTTTATAAAAAGAAAAAGATAAGAATTCTTTACCTCAAAGGTAAACAAATGAATGGAGCAAAGATTGGTTATAAATGAAAACCAATCGTGTTATTACAATATATTTTATGAGTTGACAATAGCTATACGAAGATTTCCAAAATTGCATCTTTTGATTGGGGGAAATAATAGAACATGGAGGTTGTTGAAAAGTCTCGGACTTTCGGTGCAAAATCTAAGTCTCGTGGAAAAAGTGGGAGGAGCTTAGCAAAAAGTTTTGTGGAAAGACTGAAAAAACCCTGCGTGTGTACGGCCCTTTATACATCCATACAATTCGCCAATCTGCACAACCTCGAGAATGCGCTGCGCATTTTTAAACCCCTTTTAACCCGCTAATTCTGAGCCTGCATTAATACCTTCGTTTTATTTATTATGTTTTGTGCAGTACAACAAACTAGCGGACACAAAAAAACTACATGATGGCCATTTATTTTGAGAGTTTCAAAGTAATCCTTATTTATTTTTTGTCATCTTTGTTGAATTTTTCAAAAGTAATCTTCATATATTCATGTTGCCTGAAAGTATTGTTTACTATTATATAGGCTTGTATCATTATTATCATTTATAAATGAAGATTATTTTGAAATTCTCATCATAAGTGGCCGTTATGTAGTTTGTTGCATCCGCTAGTTTGTTGAACTGCACTGCCTGTTGACGTATTCTATTTCATAATAAATAAAATTAAGGTACTGACGCACACTCGACATTATAGGGGTTACAGAGGTTTACAAATGCGCAGCGCATTCTCGAGAATTTGCAAATGGCATGGAACATATATACATTTCGAATCACCTGAAATGAAATTTCCCGTTCGTTATATAAGGCTGCCCGGCCTCTTTGCCCGTCAGTTATTTTTCAACTCTCGTGGAGTCAACATCTAAGTGTTAATGTGCTCCGAGTGACTGAAGTGAAGTTTATGTTTATAGTGAGTGATGGTTCGTTTCCTTTTGAACAGTACAGTAAAGCTGAGAAAACCATGAAATTTCCAATGCGATGAACTGAAACATGGAATAGAGGAGGTTACAGAAAAATACTCGTGTGAAGATATTAAATATCATCTGAAGTATTAGGGATTGTTATTTGAATCAGCTCATTTTCTTTGATATTTAATGTTGTAATACTATAGTATCATTACCACTAACAATATACATTCGTTCCATAATTGATTTTTATATTTTACAGCAAAATCTTTTCTATATATTGATATAAATGTATAAAAAAGACCAAGAATTTATTCAATTAATTAAACGATGCTGGCTAATTCTTCTTAATAATTTTTACTATAATCTCTGTATCGTGTGTATATTCATAAATATTAATTTGGTCAAAGAAAATACTACATGTTTGGCATAACTTATGTAATAGTTTGTAATGAAATTGAGAAAATTCTTATCTCCGATTCATTAGTTGTACAAAATCGTAGCGATTATAATATACACTTGAATGAACAAAAAATGTGATTACGATTTGTTGTACTAACTTAGATTCTAAATAAGTAGGTAACTTTATTGTTCTTAAATAGCGTAATGCTTTATTTTAACCAACCCGAGGTGATTTACCTTCACGCCTGTTAATTAATTCTTAATGCCATTCTATTTTTATATGCCCTTTTGGTTACTCTTTGAAGAGTAATAAACTATTCAAATGATCGAATCTAAAAGTCATATTCGATCTTCGGTCACTTGGATCTTTGTGGCAAAAATTAGGTTAAATAAATCTACGGGAAATCTAAAGTACCGGACTTTTGAAAAGTACCGGACATTTGATGAAAGTACCGGACTTTTGATGACAGTACCGGACATTTGATGAAAGTACCGGACTTTTGATGACAGTACCGGACTTTTGATGACAGTACCGGACTTTTGATGACAGTACCGGACTTTTGATGACAGTACCGGACATTTGATGACAGTACCGGACATTTGATGACAGTACCGGACATTTGATGACAGTACCGGACATTTGATGACAGTACCGGACATTTGATGACAGTACCGGACATTTGATGACAGTACCGGACATTTGATGACAGTACCGGACATTTGATGACAGTACCGGACATTTGATGACAGTACCGGACATTTGATGACAGTACCGGACATTTGATGACAGTACCGGACATTTGATGACAGTACCGGACATTTGATGACAGTACCGGACATTTGATGACAGTACCGGACATTTGATGACAGGGGGGTGCCTGGGATTGCTGTTTTATGTGTTACTTATAAGTTTTAAAAGTTCGTATGTTGCGGTTTATATCATGCAGAATATTCATGAAGTATATTTAAACTTTTTTTACGTCATAGTAACCAAATACGTATATTATAATTGTAGCTATTCAATATATTTCTATGCAAAATAATGATTAGGGGCTACATGTGAAAAAAAGGGTGTACGAGAAAATACTTTAAAAACCACTGCAGTAAAGACATTTACTTCTTCTGAATCATCCATTGCAAACCTCTGAAGAATTAGGGCCTAGCCACTTTCCTTTCTGACTGCTTCTTCTAGTCTCTTGTATTTATTTTCCTTTTGACGTCAGCGATATGGCCTTTGGTTCCGAAGCAGACGTTAAACACCTACTAAATTACTTATGACATTTATATTATGCCGTTAGGATATTAATTATTACCCTCCTCTAGCGGTCATTTCTGAGCTATAATTATGACACTTGTATCAAATAAATCAGGGTTTGAAGATGAACCGAACAATTGAACAAGTCTATATGGAATCGGATAACTAAAAAGTACATTTTTTGAGTTAAGACGTCTTTTACAATGAAACGAGTGATAACAGCCGGTTAACACACCGGCCAAATGCCGTTTTTTTACCCATGCACTACTTTAATGAAATGTGCAAATATTTTTTTTATATATTTTTTATATACGTATATTTTTATATTTCTTCTTGAATTTTTCTTTCACTATTGAATTACCTCGTTATTTTTAACGGGGAAGTACACTAGTTTATTAAATAAAACACATCGTAATTTTCCCATTAAAATAAATTATACATATATAAAACTACTATTAGATAGCACTGTTTACCAATTTTTATATCTATTTTCCTTTTATGACCGAAGATGTAGCACTGACCGATAATTCGTAACTTACCCTAATTCTTGTGATTTATACTATATCTTACATTGACTGGGTAACTTGTTTTTAGCGACTAGTTGAGCTAGTGATTATGAACTATAGTAGTTACTTATAGTGTCTACTTGTTAGTCTGACGGTACAATTTGTTATATAACATGGGGGTAAGTTCCGAGTTATCGGATGGTTTTACATTTTCGATCATAAAGGGAAAACCTATATACTAATTATTTAAATTTTACTTTAATTGGTATACATAATATCATATGGATTTTTTGACGAATATTGTAATAAATGCATTAAAATATATTTCAATGTTCATATTTTATTGCATTTAAACATGGTCAGTTTAAATTTAAAAATACCGATATCATTATTTTAGTCTTTATGTAACACCGAAACTCAGGTTTTACCCATTCCTGGAATCTAGATGAACAGGTTTTTTTCTGGTAGCTACTAGCTTAACCATGTGCTGTTCCTGGGGCAATAAGATGAATAGTAAAGTCCTAGAACTACCTAGTTTCTACAGTACTTAGTGTAGGTGCAGAATCTTGAGGTAGTATCTAAGTATGGTGCTGGCCGTGATTCTCTCCAATTCTTGTGCCATGTTTCACAGTGTGGCAAACAGTGAACTAGCAGCATTGAAGTTTTGTTTGTGCAATATTATCAGGATAATTTCAACTCTATTTTAACATATTGGTGCATCTTATTTGGTGCCATTAGAAGAAAATTAAAATTGAGCCAAAAAATGAAATTTCATTGTACTATTTTTATTTAAATTCAGATTTTATGATTAATTGCTTAACATTTCAAGATTTCACTAGGAACTTATTAACAACCATTTTCGTCCTAGTTAGGCAACAATCTTCTTAGTTAGGCAACAGAGTTCCTAGTTAGGCAACAGTCTTCCTAGTTAGGCAATATATAGTCTCAATAGAAAGGCAACAGTCTCAATAGAAAGGCAACAGTCTCAATAGAAAGGCAACAGTCTCAATAGAAAGGCAACAGTCTCAATAGAAAGGCAACAGTCTCAATAGAAAGGCAATAGTCTCAATAGAAAGGCAACAGTCTCAATAGAAAGGCAACAGTCTCAATAGAAAGGCAATAGTCTCAATAGAAAGGCAATAGTCTCAATAGAAAGGCAATAGTCTCAATAGAAAGGCAATAGTCTCAATAGAAAGGCAATAGTCTCAATAGAAAGGCAACAGTCTCAATAGAAAGGCAATAGTCTCAATAGAAAGGCAATAGTCTCAATAGAAAGGCAATAGTCTCAATAGAAAGGCAATAGTCTCAATAGAAAGGCAATAGTCTCAATAGAAAGGCAATAGCCTCAATAGAAAGGCAATAGCCTCAATAGAAAGGCAATAGTCTCAATAGAAAGGCAATAGTCTCAATAGAAAGGCAATAGTCTCAATAGAAAGGCAATAGTCTCAATAGAAAGGCAATAGTCTCAATAGAAAGGCAATAGTCTCTATAGAAAGGCAATAGTCTCTATAGAAAGGCAATTGTCTCTATAGAAAGGCAATTGTCTCAATAGAAAGGCAATTGTCTCAATAGAAAGGCAATTGTCTCAATAGAAAGGCAATTGTCTCAATAGAAAGGCAATTGTCTCAATAGAAAGGTAATTGTCTCAATAGAAAGGCAATAGTCTTCATAAAAAGGCAATAGTCTTCATAGAGAGGCAATAGTCTTCATAGAAAGGCAATAGTCTTCATAGAAAGGCAATATATTCTTCATAGAAAGGCAATATATTCTTCATAGAAAGGCAATATATTCTTCATAGAAAGGCAATATATTCTTCATAGAAAGGCAATATATTCTTGATAGAAAAGCAATATATTCTTCATAGAAAGTCAATATAGTCTTCATAGAAAGGCAATATAGTCTTCATAGAAAGGCAATATAGTCTTCATAGAAAGGCAATAGTCTTGATATTCAAACAATAATCATTATATTAATTGGTTGTTTATTGTTAGATAGAAATATCAGTGTTTACATGCGATACAGAAATGTGTAGTGACTTTTTGTCCAGTGTGGCATCAGGTACAAATACAGGGTGGGGCGTAAGTTTGGAAGCAAATGAAAGTGCATATTATAATCCAACGAAAAATATATTTAATAATTTACAGTTATGTATTATTACATAAGGGTTTTAAGAATTCAAAAATCATAAATTTATTCAAAATGTCCCCCCTTATTCTTAATAACAGCCTCAAATCTCCTCCGAACTCCTCCTACTGCGGCACGCAACTGTTCTTGTGAAATTTCCTTCAAAAATCTCTGGAGCGAACGCTTTAAATCATCCACACTGCGATGGAATTTACCACAGGCCTTTGATTCAAGAATGGACCATACCGATAAGTCCATAGGATTAACATCTGGGGAGCAGGGAGGCCACATTTCTTTAGACCAAAACCGTGGAAGATGGTCATGGCACCAGTTTTGAGTGACATTTGCAGTATGTGAAGTCGCGCCGTCTTGCTGAAATGTCCATAGAGTGTCATTACCGAAGTGATCCTTAGCTGACTCCAACATTGACGTCAAAATATTCTCAATATAACATTTAGCATTGATTTTGGCGCCTTGTTCCACAAAAATTAAAGGAGATCTCCAAGTTTCTGAAACGGCGGCCCAGACCATTACTGAAGCAGGTTTCATGGTTCTGTGGACAGTTTTTTGGTTGTATGGGATGTCTTTTGCACTTTTACCAATTATTCTGTCATTCCTCCGGTTGTGAGCCATTTCCACTGTGAAATTTTTTTCGTCAGACCAAACAATTTCACCAGCCGTGCCAGACTTCAATTCTCTCAGAAGTGCTTTGCTTCTCTCCAATCTCTTTTTCTTTACAGCTTCTGACAGAGTCTGTCTCTTTTGGAGGGTGATAGAGGACATCTTTAGGTCTTCTTTGACAACTCTTCTCATTGTTCTGGGACTCACATTAGCTGTTTTGGCTAACAATCGTATTGACCTTTTCGGGTTCCTCCTGATCTTCTCTCGGGCACATTTTATCAGTTGTTTGGTGCGTTGTGAGCGAGGTCTACCACTTCTTGGACGATCAGTCAAGTCTCCTCTCTCATTAAAACGCTTCACACACTTCCAAACAGTCGATCTCGCTATTGAGAGAGTCTTTGAAATGACGGAATCTGACTTCCCGGCACGGTGTAGAGCAATAATGGCTTCTCTTTTGTCTGACATTTTTGAATTGACTAAATTTTTGTAAAAAAATAACACTGTCACGTCATAATGTAGTGTCTCTACTATAGTTCAAACCCTATCACCTACTTAGGAGCTTATTTTTAAGAATTATATTAATGTTTGAAAAATTGCTTCCAAACTTACGCCCCACCCTGTATATAGCGTGGTGAAATTTTTTAGTTACAGTTCGTTTCAAACCTTGACTTGGAGTAAATTGACACCAATTGCCCGTAATCAGTTAGATAAAGATAGGTCAGTTAGTCAATATATCTCACAAGAAAATTAATATCAAAGTGGTATTGAGAACATATATACGTTCGATTTACGCTTAGTTTACTGTATTTTATTTTCATTTAGATTTGAAAAATAAAGATACAATTCAATGAGGTAGGCAATTCGAATCGAGTTTAAATCTCTTTACGATCCTATTTCGCCCATTTGCAACACGTAGTATGACTCAAAAAGAATATTTTCGAGTTATCCATATATACATATTTATTTTCGAACCCTGGTTTTATGATAAAAAGAAATTTCATAATTTTAGCTCCAAAATTGACCGTGAGAGAGGCTTATTAATGTCATAACGACTTAACATAAATTTTGTAGTTTAATAATAAATAAACAATAAATTATTTGATTTAGTAAAGATATAGTTTTTTCGACTTTTATACACTTTAGGGTCTATTTGATGTTTCAGAAAAAGGTTATACCTATGGTGTTTTGGGGCCATTCACATTATTGAGAGAGTTTTAAAATTACTCTCCTGAAATATAGCTATTTTTGAGTTATCACAACGTTGTCATAAAAGAGCAGTTTTTCGTCGATAGACAGAAAATAGATAGACTGACACTAATTGTATAGTAAACGTTGTAGCTTTAAACAGTTAAAGAAACAAGTCCCCCTCAAAGTCAATAGAACCTTTCACTCCATATGCTCTCATGGTCACAGCATAAAATAGTTAATCATTTAATAGCACATCTCTATGTGCTACTTTGGTATGTATGAACACTGGCCTTTAAATAATGAGGATGAGAGTTTGAGCTCCATGATTTATCACCTGGTTAGCTTTAGGTAAAAGTAGAGATTTAGCTTATTTGGAACTATTTGGAGCGATAGACGTCTCTTCAGAGGGTTACTATTTCACCCCCTGAACCTCCTGCCAGGTCATTAAAAAAAATCATGGAGTGTGCAGTACAACAAACTAGTGGATACAACAAACTACATTAAATGATGAAATCGAATGAGGGATTTTATCATACAAATCAATATCAGAAATAAAGTAGAACAAAATAGGAATATAAAATTTATAAAATGAAAGATTTTTTTTATTATTATTCAGATTGGTAGGTATATCTATAGTGTATATCTATTTGATAATATTTATTATTTTAATCAAAAAATAGAACGAGATATAACGCAGAAGGATGTAACTGTCGGACTAATCATTGGACTAATGGGGCGTCGGACCAATACCGCATCCGGGTCTAGGACATTTCATCCACGGACAATTCGTCCACGGACATTTCGTCCAACGGACATTTCGTCCACGGACATTTCGTCCACGGACATTTCGTCCAACGGACATTTCGTCCACGAATTGCTTCATTTTCTATTTTAAAGTGAATATGTGTTATATTTCACAATATTGTTCGCTATTATATTAATAGCCAGGTATTATTATAGTGAATTATTCCCAACCATTTCATATGAACACATAAAAAAAATGTTTACCTATCGATTAGAGTTATGAAATTAGACATGATGAACGGTTTTACTTTATCTTTTGATTATATACCTCCTTTAATATTTTGCATTAGTTAATGAGTTATGAGTATTTAAAATATGGAACTGAAATAACAGTGTACTAACAAGACTAAATGTTCGGAAAGGTAAGAAAGAGAATGAAATAATTACAATAGAGGTAAATAATAATGATATATATGGTTTTATTATGAGTTCGAAAATATGGAACAGTCTTATAACATGGAAGTTTTTACGTTTAAGTAAATGAAGGCAACACTAAAAAATACCAATATCTACCTAATTCTTTTATAACATAATTCATTACCAATCAATTTGTTAGTAGTATATTATGTACTATCAGAGAAAAGAGTCTCTGCATGATGTGTATACATACTGTATATATCTCACATGATGATCACATCACAGTTTCCTAATTTTCTATTATTTTCAAATCTTACATATTTGTCGTCGAATACACAGACCAAATTTAAAATATCTACAAGCATTACAAATTTACAATTAGTTTTGTTAATTTTGGAAATAAAAAAAATAGTAAATTGTCATAAAATCATTAGGTACGGATACACTTTTATTTGACTGTACATGTATCATGTTTGTATTTTATTTAATCACTGTTTAAAAAAACATGTCATGAATAACTAATTTCTGTTCCAATATTGCTTCTAATAAACTAATCTGAGTAATAATATTGGTGTTCATTGTAGTTATTGTCATTATGTCACTCTATTTGAAGAAGATTGCAATAAGAATTAAGGCAAATACCATAAATTTCTAATTGCCTTAAAAAAGGGTGTTTTCTACTTTCATATTGCTAAATATATATAAATAATGCTCAATATAAAATTTATACACAATATAAATATAATCAAAATAAAGCATTTCGTGGACGAATTGTCCGTGGACAAAATGTACGTGGACGAAATGTCCGTTGGACGAAATGTCCGTGGATGAAATGTCCGTGGACGAAATGTCCATGGACGAAATGTCCGTGCACGACCGCATCCACCTTCAGAGCGGTGCCGGTCTTTTCGCAGAAAACATTTTCGAGGAAACACTTTTGCCGCACGACACTTTCGCTGTATTTAAAAAAAAACACTATACCTTATAAATAAAATGAGATATAGCGCCCTAAGGTTAGGTTAGCGGTTCGGTTAGGTCCTCCCTTTTCTGTCAAGGTTCGATAGTGATAAAATATATACTTTACTCTTTTTTACTATAAAATAAGTATAAGGTGTTTTTGGCGAAATGACCTAGAACACTTCAAAGCATCCTAAAAGATTTCTGAATCAATATCCCACTTTCCATTTAACTTATCATCTAAATACCCATCAGTATTATATCGTCACGCACTACCTTCCCTAAATTTTCTTCTGTTAGTACTAACTACTTTTAACGTTAATTTTGAAGTTTTAATTTCAGATTGACGTTAATAATCTGGATGAAATTTGGTGTGAATTAAGTTTAAAATTATCCAAGTGAAATTAATCCAATGCGCTTTTATAAATTTCTAACTAGCCTCTGAAAATCACTCTGTTGTTGAGAGTTAAGGGCCGTACACACGTAGGGTTTTTTAAGTCTATCCACCAGACTTTTTGCTAAGCTCCTCCTACTTTTTCTACAAGAATATAGGAAAAAAACATATAAATCGTATAATTATTATTACTTGGTATCCCTGATACCTGCAGGTTTTTCTTATATTCTTGTGGAATAAATAGGAGGAGCTTAGCAAAAAATCTGGTGGAAAGACTTGAAAAACCCTGCGTGTGTACGCCCCTAAATATTTATAAACTCATGTCCTGCAAGGTACCAAGAATCCTTGCGGTTTTTATATTTTCATATAGTTAATAATATGGATGAAATGCCTACATAACTGTGTGTACAGAATATAGTTCTTTGTTGACTTTTTTTTAAGGGATGAGGCTTGTCTAATATTAGCCAACAAAAAATTAAAGAATTACACTTGCTTTATAAGATAATTATATTTTTTCAGCATTTCGCTATCTGTGAAGTTAGCTTTTCTGCATTCATGAGCAATTGACACTGACGGTGGTAGGTGATTTTGTTCTTGGAGCCATTTTCCTATTTGAATGCTTCTTTTAGTCCTTTGTACTATTTTTCTTATGGTGTCACCGATATAGCCTATTAGCCAGGGGTGGGCACACATTGTGTTTTTCAGTGACGAAAGACGGAATCTCAGTGCCTTTAACATTTTCTTTTAAATTACAGGGGATACTCAGTAATTATAATGAGGTGGTATATTTTTTTGAAGCACGTAAATACAATGGTACATATTTTGCACTTAGATATTGGTAGTAGATTTATCATTTGAATTAAAATGAATTAATAAATGATATTTAATTATATGTTTTTATGTGAAAATAATTCATTATAAAAACAAAAATTAATTATCCTGCATAAGTAATAATAGGTAACTCGTAAAATCAAAGGATAATTGACAATGACTACCTATCTTATTGAAAGAGGTATTTAAAAATGATTGCACAAATTCTTACTAGTGTTAGAGTGTCTCTAGAAAAACATATGGAAAATATATAAATAACTGAACTAAATAAAAATAGACATAGGTAAAATAAAAAAGGCATTAGCTACTGTAACAACTAACAATATACCAAAAAGTACCGTGGCCGGGAAATTCCACCGCGGAAAGTTACACCAAGAAGATTCCACCGCAGAAGATTCCACCTGCGTAAAATACCAGATGTGGAAAATTTCCAAGTGGAAGATTCCACCATTTCGAAAAAAATATACAAATTAACAGTTTACAACACTGTTAAATTTATCTTCTTGAATCTACTAACACAAACACTGAAGTTCAGATATAATATTTTACACAAAAATAATTTTTGTTAGGTTTATATTCATTATTGAAAAGGTTAATATCAAGCAGAAATATGACAAGCAAATTGTTAGTGTCATTTATTTAGTCAATTTAAATCAGCAACCTGCATTTATATTAAGATTTTTCATAGCTAAAGAAACTCTGTACGTGTTATGATTTATATATCTTTGTGAGTTTTGAATTTATGATTTATTCGTGTGTGATTATCAGACTGATGGAAAAGATTTAAACTCATTACTACTGGCGCTGGGAAAATTGCCACTGGGAAAACTGCCACTTGGAAAATTGCAAGGGAAGATTGCCACCAAGAAAACTGCCACTATAGGAAAACTGCCACTTGGAAAATTGCCACTGTGGGAAGATTGCCATCCGGAAAATTGCCCGGAGGGAAAACTACCACACGGAAAATTGCCACTTTACATATATAAATTCATACTGATTTCTCTTTCGAAAATCATAAAAATCATTGGTACTGAATATAAGAATTTAATATATAAGAATATTTACAATGTGTACATCTCATTTTGACAAGTTATACGATCTAAGTGAATTCTTCCGTCGGTGGGTGTGAGTGTGCTGATACGCAATTAATTCTTAGCTTAATGTGTTTAATTGTTCCCTATAAATAAATAAAATTTTGTTGCATTAGTTTCAATAATAAATGAAATTTTGTTGCATTATAGTTTCAATAATAAATGAAATCTTGCTACATTAATTTCACGATAAACAACAAAACATGTTGCATCAGTTTCCTAATAAATAGTTACGTCTTAGACAATAAGAGTCGAAGAATTTCAGTAACTCAAAGAAATTGCAAACCGAAATGTGCCTCTCAGGCTCATTGATCGTTCCATGGTTGAATAGTTTTTTTTAACTTGTCAATGAAAGATGAAAGCACAGTGAAAATTTTCCCTACTTAAGATTCGAATACTTTTGCATTCAGTTCAGTATTTTTTTCATATAGAGTAAAATATTTTTTCAGTTTGTTAATATATTGTTAATATATTTTATAGTGGCAATTTTCCTGGTGGCAATTTCCCCACAGTGGCAATTTTCCCAGTGGCAATCTTCGCCGTGGCTATTTTTCCACGGTGGCAGTTTTCCTGGGGGCAACCTTCCCAGGGGCAATTTTCTCAGAGTCCATTTTCCTCGCACGGTTATCACTGACCCTCATTGTCCCGAGGCTACTTCTAGATAGGCCTTCTTCTTGTTCTATTGTGGCATTTAGATTTTGATTAGTTTGGCGCCCTTTTCTGGATTTCCCTTGTATCTTTCTTCAACTTCTTCCTCTTGTTCCCTCTTCCTCTCGGCTTGCTTTATTAATGGGTAAGTAAGTCTTTTTATCCATCTGTACCTATTCTTGCCATCGTAGAAGTATCACCGGTTGGTTACCTGTTGTAGCGGAGTTCGATACCTTGTGCATGGGTATAACCCTGTAAATTATCAGTGATATTGATTATTAATTGATTGTACGTGTAGCTAAATTGATAGTACATTACTGCATGTAGATCACTGATAAATTAAACCTATTAGTTATTTGTACTTTTTCCTTTATCTGTACAAAAAAATTAATATATTTTCTAAATAATCAGATCTTTATTTTCAGGTAAAAGAAATATCTAATTTTATATTAATACCAGTGTATATTTTTAGAATTTTATCATTTTAGCGCTAGTGGGAAAATCAAAGAATGGGTCAACAGGTTTCATCACAGGATTTTTACCATTCCTATACAGAGGAACCTCACGCAAGCAGACGCAAAGAAATTCTAAGTAAGCAACTTTACAATCAATTTAAGCTAAGTCTGTCAGCTGAAATAGAAATACTATCAAAAATTCTGCATAACGTTATATTAATTATTGCTATTTCTTTAAGAAAAACATCCAGAGATCAAGACACTATTTGGCCATGATCCCATGTTGGCAGTTTGGTGCCTGCTTATGGTGGCTTTTCAAATAGTTTCACTGTTCGGGGTGTACCACTACTTATCGTGGTCCCAGACCATCATCCTATCATACTTCATCGGAGGAACTGTCAACCATTGCCTCATGTTGGGTTAGTGGCGTCTCTAATATTCTATTTGCATGTGTCCTATACTAGAAAATAGTCTATGTATGATGCTAATTTCATAAATCACTTTTCTAATTACTTACAATTTTTTAATCTTGCAAATTTCTCATCTATCCAGACCAATTTTAAATGTCTACATGCATTACAATTAGTAAAAATTCTTTTTGGAAATGTGAAATTAGTAAACTTTGATAAAATCATTTCAGATACATGTTTCTTATTATTACCTTCGCAGAATGCGAAAAGGTCATATTTTACCCGGCATTTATTTATTTATCAATTTGTTATTCGTTTAACTGAAAAAGTGTTCAACCAAATAGCCTGAAATTTAGTGAAACGATTGGTCATTGTACAGTGACCTGATGGTAGAAATTTGAGAACGACCCTGTCAAAGAACATGGTCATTTATAACTCAAAAAGTATTGAATCATATTGCATGAAACCTAGTGGGACGATTGGTCAATATACAGGAACGATTTTGTTAGATTTTGGGAGCGATCGGGTCAAAGATCAAGGTCAAGGCCATTTGTAACTCAACTCAAAAAGTATTCAACCAAATTGTCAGAAATTTGATGGTACAATTGGTCAATTATCCAGGAATCATCAGGCAGTATTTTGGGAGTGATCCGGTCAAAGGTCAAGGTCATTTATAACTCAATAACACAAAAAGTATTGAACCATATTGCATGAAACTTGGTGGGACGATTGGTTATTATCCAGTTAGCAGTTTATTAAATGTTGGGAGGGTCAAAGCGGGGGGCGAAGTTATGCGCTCTACCGAGTGCGCATAATCTAGTTGTGTAATAAATTATATTGATAAGTAGGGTAATTGCTCGAGTTTCATATAATTTACCTAGATCACTTATGATCCATTTTATTAATAACTTTGTTTCAAGACATTTTTGTTCACAGGAATCCATGAAATATCACACAGCTTAGCATTCGGGTACACGCGTCCATGGGCCAATCGAGCGATTGGAATGATAGCTAACTTGCCTCTTGGTTTTCCGGTGTCTGCAACATTCAAATTCTACCATACGCAGCACCATAAGGTGATCTGAAACTTTGAAATAGAATCAGCTGATATGTGAGATTATGAATTTGAATCTAGACATAAATGTAGTTTGTTCTCCTTATAGAAAGCTGAACAATTGATTATTTCAAATCACTGTTATTATTTGTTTGTTTCAGTTCCAAGGCGTCAGAGGCAAGGATGTAGACATTCCCACCAATATGGAAGCTAAGTTGTTCTGTACATCGTTCGGCAAGACTATTTGGCTGATCTTACAACCAGTGTTTTACAGCTTCCGTCCCATACTATTGAGGCCCAAGTCTCCTACAACTCTCGAGGCCCTAAACTTAGTAGTGCAGCTCTGCTTCGATGCTCTGATCATCTATTATTTCAATGGTGAGACTTGTCCCGAGAATGATAGAAATTATCAGAAAAATGGCAGTGATTCTGTTTTGAAGTCCAATGATTAGAAGCAATATAAATACTTCAGGGTTCATATATTGTATATTAAATAAGGAAATTTCGAATGGTTAGCAATCAATATCAATTATGTGAAAGTCTGAAAGATTAGATTTTAATTATATGTGCCCGGCGGTTCTAGGAAATTTCGGTCTTAGAAAATTCGGTCTTGGAAAACTTTGACTCAGTTTATAATGGTGTTATTAAATAATTGAAAAAGTTGAAATTATGAGTACAGACAGACCCCGCTTTTATAGCAGGGCGACTGAAAGCGGAGTTGACCCCGAGCTTACTTACACCAGTTGTACAGGAAAATTACTTTTAAACAACTTTATTTACATTGAACTTACCATACAAAATATGGTACATAGTATTATTGTACCATGCAAACGTACTTTGATTTTTGTTAATAGAAAAAAAATATTAAAGTAAAAAATGCTAAACTTAGAGCGGGGGTCTCTCCCGTTTTAAGAACAATTTTTAAGTTAATGTAAGGTACGATTTTTGACCTACAGCGGGGTCTGCTTGTACTAAAATGTGTAGTTTATTTATTAAAAGCGGAAAACATTGTTGCGGGATGGGAGAGTAATCCGAACAATCTTAATTCATTAATTTAATTCCTGAAACTTTTTGAATGGCGGGCGTAAACAATGACCTACGTTACTCAGGTGAAAAAATGACAGAGACAAAATAAACTTTATAAATATTATCTAAATGTGGAACAACTAATTACTAATAAGGTTATTTGTACAGAAAAAAATATTTGAATATCTAATAAGATCAGAAAAAAATATATAGAAATATAGAAAAGGAAAAAGCAAAATATATTTATATTAATTAAACAAGAAAAGGTAATCAAAATAATAGATACACAAAATGCAGGGTCAGTCAAAAGTCAGTCGGTAGTGAGTTGGTCGGTGAAGACACTTCGTGCAATTAGGGAGGTTCGGTAGTGCAAGGTAGGTAGATTCCTTTAATTAGTAGTTCAAGGTAGGTAGACTCCTCCGGTAATAATTAGTAGTACAAGGTAGGTAGACCCCGTTAGTAGTACAATTAGGTAGGTAGACTCCGTTTATTAGTAGTACAAGGTAGATAGACCCCGTTAGTAGTACAATTAGGTAGGTAGACTCCGTTTATTAGTAGTACAAGGTAGGTAGACTCCGTTTATTAGTAGTACAAGGTAGGTAGCTCACTCCGTTAATAATTAGATAGGTACAATGTAGGTAGACTCCGCTAATTAGTAGTACAAGGTAGGTAGACTCCGTTTATTAGTAGCACAAGGTAGGTGGACTCCGTTAATTAGTAGTACAAGGTAGGTAGACTCCGCTAATTAGTAGTACAAGGTAGGTAGACTCCGTTTATTAGTAGCACAAGGTAGGTGGACTCCGTTAATTAGTAGTACAAGGTAGGTGGACTCCGTTAATTAGTAGTACAAGGAAGGTAGACTCCGTTAATAATTAGTAGGTACAAGGAAGGTAGACTCCGTTAATTAGTAGTACAAGGTAGGTAGACTCCGTTAATTAGTAGTACAAGGTAGGTAGACTCCGTTAATTAGTAGTACAAGGTAGGTAGACTCCGTTAATTAGTAGTACAAGGTAGGTAGACTTCGTTAATTAGTAGTACAAGGTAGGTAGACTCCGTTAATTAGTAGTACAAGGTAAGTAGACTCCGTTAATTAGTAGTACAAGGTAGGTAGACTCCGTTAATTAGTAGTACAAGGTAAGTAGACTCCGTTAATTAGTAGTACAAGGTAGGTAGACTCCGTTAATAATTAGTAGTACAAGGTAGGTTGACTCCGTTAATAATTAGTAGTACAAGGTAGGTAGACTCCGTTAATAATTAATAGTATTAGGTAGGTAGACTCCGTTAATAATTAATAGTATTAGGTAGGTAGACTCCGTTATTTAGTAGTACAAGGTAGAATCCATGTATAAGTAGTACAAAGTACTTCAGCTCCAGCCTAACATTTGGTGGTCTAAAAAAAGGAAATAAAGAAAATCTGTAACAAATTGTTTCTTAAAAATTCCTACATCTATCAAAATGAATACTACTAACTAATGATATAAATACTCTGGATAAATACAGTGAAATGAAAACCAAATGGCCAGGTATTACCAAAATAAGAGCCAAAATAATCTATTTGTAAATTTGAGTAGCAACTAACTAAATTTCCACATGGGCTTATAAACTATTGCCTGTAAAGACAGAGTAATTAATACAATTTACAGCATACTTCTAATACCTAAACTAGTCTAAAAACAGAACCATACAGCTACCAAAACCTAAATTTTCCATAAGTCTAGAATAAATATCCTTATCAACAATAAACTTCTCTTAACCACGTTAATTCAGAGTAATTAAAATTCCCCTACTTCTTTATTTATCAATTACAAATTTCCCTTTCTAAATGATAAAAATAAAATCACTTTTCATAACCCAAACACCAGAAAACTATCATAAACAATGTGAGTAAGAACTTATAGTATACCTATCACTGGCACGAAAACTTGAACCATGAATATTATGACCTTGAAATTAAAAATTCCACTTTCGCTCCTAAAACAAAAAATATACAGACAGATAACTCAGATACAAATCAGCCCTGCTTCAACATTATTAACCGTTGTAAAATGCTACTTAAATTAGTAATTTTGGCATTTATTTAACATCAGATTTGAGCGGAAAATTCGGTCTTGGAATACTCGATCGGTATCAGATGTAAATAAAACTTGTTAATTAGATGTATCGAGAGGTGTCCCCCAACTCCCCTGCCAGGATATTAAACAATTATGAAGTGCATAGTACAACAAACTAGCGGATACACCAAACTACATAACGTCCATTTATGTTGAGAGGTCATTTATAATTCTAAGACCGAAATTTCCGAAACTGTAATTTCCGAGACCGAATATTCCGAGACCGAATATTCCGAGACCGAATATTCCGAGACCGAATATTCCGAGACCGAATATTCCGAGACCGAATATTCCGAGACCGAATATTCCGAGACCGAATATTCCGAGACCGAATATTCCGAGACCGAATATTCCGAGACCGAATATTCCGAGACCGAATATTCCGAGACCGAATATTCCGAGACCGAATATTCCGAGACCGAATATTCCGAGACCGAATATTCCGAGACCGAATATTCCGAGACTGAATATTCCGAGACTGAATATTCCGAGACCGTATATTCCGAGACTGAATATTCCGAGACCGTATATTCCGAGACTGAAATTTCCGAGATCGAAATTTCCGGCCATCGTGCCCGGCATTTCTAGTGTTGCTGTTTATTCTGAAATAAGTAGTATAGATTCCATGGTGCTAAATATTATTATTTAATTAATACCATGAAAATTATTAATCTTTAATTGAAGAAAATAATTAAATTTAGATCATATTAATTATCTTTGTTTATCTATATTTGGTGTCCACATTGTTAGCAGTTACACGATATGTTTGAGAATCCTGAACGTGTAAGGGAATACAATTCATATAACATTTTTATAACCTTAGTTCTTTAAAATTAGATTATAATTATAGACAATCTCAATAACTGCATTGAAGTATTTTTTTAACATGTTAGGTTATTCTTAAAGATCTTGAACTGTTCCAATTATGTTTTTAATGTTGATTTATAATTTTATAGATATGCACAATTTATATCTTACCGTTTCTCTTTTCTCAGTACGTACCTTCATGTATTTGTTTTGTGGGACAATCCTGTCTATGGGCCTACACCCGATTGCCGGTCACTTCATATCGGATCACTATGTCTTCAACAAAGGCAATGAGACATACAGCTACTACGGACCTCTCAACTACATCGGCTTCAACGCTGGATATCACAACGAGCACCACGACTTCCTTTCATTCCTGGCTCTAGGTTGCCTATGGTTAGTAGTCGGTGCGGGGAAAGGAAGTTTGAATTTTCATTCCTTTTTTCTTTGACTTGAGTTTTTTTATATTTCATATTCACTTTATCTGAATAATCGCCCTCTGGATCTCTATCCTGTAACTGTCTGTGGTAAATGGAAGAGAAGGGGGTGGCGTCCCTTGGGTCCCAAACTGTTGTAATTTGGAATGTGGATTGTTTTTGAAAATTGTTACAATGTTACCATTTTCTAACGCTGCATTGCAATTTGCAGGATTATGCTCTTCAGCTATGAGGTCTTGGATTAAATTTTTGTGACAGGTAGGATCGTAATTACACTATCACCTCTTCATTTTCCTCTTAAATGCATGATTGCAGCCACTCGTGCGTTACACTTCTTAGTTAGTGACTGCATTCATGGGACAACTTTCTGCATCCATGAGCATTGTCACGACGGTGGTAGTTACCTTTGCTCAAAAGCCACTTTCCTTTCTGACTGCTTCTTCCAGTCCCTTGAATTTAATTTCCTCTTGATGTTATCTAATGGCATTTGAATCCTAAGAAACTCCTACTAAAAAAACAATTATTTGAATTATGGGAAGTAAAAAGATATCTCATTTTTACTCTATTGAAATTAACCTTAACTCAAAATTGAAAAACAAAAGGAGTAAATTTCCCTACAAGTGAATGCTCTATCTACAATTCCCCATCTTTTTCACTTTACATACATGTGATATATAAATAGAAATTTTTTCCCCATTTGTACTCTAATTCATTATTTAATGTCTCTGTGAAGAAATTAGTATTGATAAATTTTATATTTCTCTCCCACTTTTAGGTGCGGAAAATAGCCTCAGAGTATTACGATAGTTTGCCCTGTCACCACTCTTGGACGAAAGTGATCTACGACTTCATCACCGACCCCAACGTTGGCCTGTACGCCCGCACGGTGAGGGAGAAGGCCTATTCATCAACCCATGAACAAGATGTAAAACCTATTCAAAGAATCAAACAAGGGTAGAATAAGAAAGGAAGTTTTTTGTTTTAGCATTTTAGCATAGCACAAGTTTACTCGAACGTTAAATTGCCTTTTTAGTACAAAATGTGATTATTATTTTTAATTCAATACTGTTAAACTGTAAATTGCTGTATATATCTTTCACAGTAGTGGCTATAGAGAAGATTATTGCTATTATATTTGCTCAATTTAATGTAAGATCTGCTCAGAAAGACATTATAATTACGCTCTTCATTTCAGATACATTTTAATAAATAAATATTATACTACATCTTAGGGATGGTCCGCTATTGTGAAAGTTAAAAAATGTATGTATATAACCAGCATAGTCATATGTATATAACATTCAACATTACCTTGCTTTTTAATCTACCAGTTAGCTACTCAAATATACACTGAATATAAAACTAAAAATAAGATGATGACACTATTTAATACTCTACGGTACACATTAACTCTTAGAAAATACTTTTAAGACTTAGTTAACAATGTTTTTTTTTCAGAGCAACATTGTCCCAATAAATATTACTACAATATTGGGGTATTATTGCACCTAGGATCAATATTAACAATTGGTGATGCATCGATTGTTACTTTTTCTAAAACTTTTTTCACTTAATATTTCTCTTCTATGAGGATAGATGGAAAAGATTTCATGTTTTCAGTCTCTTGGTATTTTAGATTTTCTAAGCCATTAAAGAATTATTATACTTATTTACCTTCTGTTATTTTAATAATTTAATTCTACTAATGGTTACATTCATCAATAACTATTATATATATTCCGCTATATTATATCAATATATTTTGAAAAATAAATCATTTACTTTTTGATCATTTTTTTTCATCTTCTATGAATAGAAAATTTATAAGAAAATTTTCTTGACCGGCTTCAATTAAAACTAATCTGGTATGTTAGCTTATCTCTGGTGATGTTATCTGGTAAGTTAACATTAATATATTGATATTATCGCGCATAAAATGATCATAATACTTTAATATTTTTACAGAATGTTTTGTAAAATCTGAACACACTCATTTCCAATTTTCAATAGCGAATGTTCAGGTTAGGTGCATCATCAGTAGGGTTGTGACAATATGCACTGCATATTATGCAGTCTATGCACAAAAAAATTTAGTGCATATTCGCTTGAAATACGAGTTTCATAAAATTCATATTCACTTTATAAAACGCATATGCATTTTATAAAGTACATATGCAAAATATATGCAGCAAATAATTAATTATAAAAAACATTATACGTATTTCAGTTAAGTAGACATTCTAGATTTCCATCTATTTCTCGAAATAGGCTGTTACTAAGAAGCCTATGTATTTTTCACCAAATTTTTTTTTATTAATTGTAAAAATAATAAAACATTGAGATGTAGAATGAAAGTTAATAGGTATCTTTAAATTGTCAATTTTAATATATTGAAACACTTCTTATTAAGTCTGCTTCCAAGTACATTAACAAGTCATAAATATGAAGTATCTTTTATACAAGTAAAGATCGTACAGCGGACGATATTTAATCGGTCACCCACTAAAAAATATCAAAATTATCCGTTCTTCTGACCATGCTACTCCTACAACGGCCTCTTAAATAATATGGTTTAACGAATATTTTATTAGTTTACCTAGTATCTAGTCAAACATTGATTATATCCAGAGGTATTACAATTTAAAACCAACAGTTAACTTATTGTTTTTCAGTAACATGACCTTGTTAAACTTTTCCTCCACGTTTTGTTTGATTAGAAATGTTCTATAGAAATTAAAAAGGTGTAACTTTCCTATATTATATAGTAATATATTTCATTTATTTACACCAAACAAAAAAGTAAAAATCAAGATATTAAGTTAGTTATTTTTATTTTTTATTTTGGTTTAATTAACGAAATATACCTTCAATGAAACTCCCAATTACAATTGGCCTTATTTCAAAGAAATTAGAACTTATAAAGCTAATCTGAACGCAAAAAAACATATTTAAGCATAAATGGCATATTTTAAGGATAAAAGAATATTTTAAGGCATAAAAACATCAATGTACGTAAAGGATAAAAGCATATTTAACAAGCTTAAAGCATAAAAGCCTAATTTTCATAAAGAATATTGTCACAACCCTAGTGATCACTTTTGAGATTGAACTGCCTCGCGCCTCAATTTTCTCTATTGTTGCTGGAATTACTGAGAATGTTGAATCTAAGAACGCAAGATAAATTTTCATTGTTTCTATGCTCTGAAGAAATTTTTGAAGTTTTCTCTCTGATAAATATATGGAATATTAAGCAGCAGAGTGTAACTAAGTTCCCAGCTCGTTATAACCTAATCTGTAATATTCAATTTTCTGAAGTAGAATAAAAATTTAGCTCTTATTCATTCGCCTGATGTTTATCATTTATTTATGTAGAAGTTTATCATTTGAATATCATTAATCAATTGATTTTAATAAACACTTTTTTATGTATATGTATATAAAATAAAAATTCCATGTGCAAATAGAAAATGCACATGCAAAATATAAAATGCATATGCATTTTCTATTTGTATATGGAATTTCTATTTGCATATGCATTTCAATATTTGCGTATGCTTTTTTTATATGCATTTGCATTTTTTCACCAATATACAAGATATGCAAAGTCACAACCCTAATCATCAGGTTCAGAATTAAGTTACGAGTCTGTGCCATTATTTTATTGTTACATTTTAATCTTTTGCATGTTGTTTCAATTATTCTGAACATTTGACAGAAATTTAAAAACATTGAACGTTATGAGTGATTTGAACATCGTTTAGATATGTTGTCATTGAATTTAATGTGCGATATGAACATTTTTGGTATTTACTGTTTTCGAAATTAATTAGCGATATAACAATATTGAGATATACATTATTAAAACTAATGAGCGATATAACTTAATTAGGAAACTACTCGAATTGTTATTGATATTTTGGAAGATGATTTCAGTGCTATATCCTAAATGAAAAGTAAATACCTGCCCAAATTTTTTTTTCGAATTTATGAAAATTTAAGAATTTTTTTTTTTATAATTTAATCAAAATTTTATAAACAATAGGAAAAAACAAACCTACCTATTTATGGTGGCCGGAAATTTCGGTATCGGAATATTCGGTCTTGAAATATTGGACTCTGAATTATAAATGACCTCTCACCATAAATGACCGTTATGTAGTTTGCTGTATCCGCTATAGTTTGTTGTACTGCACACTTCATGATTTCTTAATAACCTGGCTTAATACATCTAATTCATAAGTTTTATTTTTACCTGAGACCGAATATTCCAAGACCGAATTTTCCGCTCGAATCTCATGTTAAATAAATGTCAAAACACGTCAAAAAATGTCAAAATTACTAATGTTACGTATCATTTTACAACGGTTATAAACTTATAATGATGTTATCAGCTATTAATAAATAGACTACACATTTTATTACTCATAGTTTTAAATTTTTGTTTTTCTTAATAACACCATCAGATAAACTGAGACCGAGTTTTCCGAGACCGAATTTTCCATGACCGAATTTCCTAGAACCATTATTTATTTATGGACTCTGAGAAATGAAAATAAATTCATATATTCTCATGATAACAATTTTGCAACTAATTCCAAATCATAATTAAAGTACAAAGATTTAAAAAAACTGACAATAGAATATACCAAATGTACCCAAATCAATTTACCATAAAATCTATTACCAATCAGTTGCAGAATTCGATGCGTATCTCATTGATGCGATACGAAAATTTGAAACTCTTAAAACTTAATATCTAACCTGTAATTTTTTTTAGATTTATAAATATCTAATTTACACACAAAAGTTGAAAACTTTACTAAAATTAGAAGCTAAAGTTTGAAATTCTTGACAAATATCAGAGAATATTTTTGCTGTTTAAAAATTATTTGCTTTGCGATTTTAAATCTAATTACCATTTAAAAACTAATTTTTTAGCAATTTAAAAGATACATGCTATTTAAAAGTTACTTGCTATTTGAAAGATACTTGCTATTCGAAAGATACTTGCTATTTAAAAGTTACTTGCTATTTGAAAGATACTTGCTATTTGAAAGATACTTGCTATTTAAAAGATACTTGCTATTTAAAAGTTACTTGCTATTTGAAAGATACTTGCTATTTGAAAGATACTTGCTATTTAAAAGTTACTTGCTATTTGAAAGATACTTGCTATTTGAAAGATACTTGCTATTTAAAAGATACTTGCTATTTAAAAGTTACTTGCTATTTGAAAGATACTTGCTATTTGAAAGATACTTGCTATTTAAAAGATACTTGCTATTTAAAAGATACTTGCTATTTAAAAGATACTTGCTATTTAAAAGATACTTGCTATTTAAAAGATACTTGCTATTTAAAAGATACTTGCTATTTAAATGATACTTGCTATTTGAAAGATACTTGCTATTTAAAAGATACTTGCTATTTAAAAGATACTTGCTATTTAAAAGATACTTGCTATTTGAAAGATACTTGCTATTTAAAAGATACTTGCTATTTAAAAGATACTTGCTATTTAAAAGATACTTGCTATTTAAAAGATACTTGCTATTTAAAAGATACTTGCTATTTAAAAGATACTTGGTATCTAAAAGATACTTGCTATTTAAAAGATACTTGCAATTTAAAAGATACTTGGTATCTAAAAGATACTTGGTATCTAAAAGAAACTTGCTATTTAAAAGATACTTGCTATTTAAAAGATACTTGCTATTTGAAAGATACTTGCTATTTAAAAGATACTTGCTATTTAAAAGATACTTGCTATTTAAAAGATACTTGCTATTTGAAAGATACTTGCTATTTAAAAGATACTTGCTATTTAAAAGATACTTGCTATTTAAAAGTTACTTGCTATTTGAAAGATACTTGCTATTTGAAAGATACTTGCTATTTAAAAGATACTTGCTATTTAAAAGATACTTGCTATTTAAAAGATACTTGCTATTTAAAAGATACTTGCTATTTAAAAGATACTTGCTATTTGAAAGATACTTGCTATTTGAAAGATACTTGCTATTTAAAAGATACTTGCTATTTAAAAGTTACTTGCTATTTGAAAGATACTTGCTATTTGAAAGATACTTGCTATTTAAAAGTTACTTGCTATTTGAAAGATACTTGCTATTTGAAAGATACTTGCTATTTAAAAGATACTTGCTATTTAAAAGTTACTTGCTATTTGAAAGATACTTGCTATTTGAAAGATACTTGCTATTTAAAAGATACTTGCTATTTAAAAGATACTTGCTATTTAAAAGATACTTGCTATTTAAAAGATACTTGCTATTTAAAAGATACTTGCTATTTAAAAGATACTTGCTATTTAAAAGATACTTGCTATTTGAAAGATACTTGCTATTTAAAAGATACTTGCTATTTAAAAGATACTTGCTATTTAAAAGATACTTGCTATTTGAAAGATACTTGCTATTTAAAAGATACTTGCTATTTAAAAGATACTTGCTATTTAAAAGATACTTGCTATTTAAAAGATACTTGCTATTTAAAAGATACTTGCTATTTAAAAGATACTTGGTATCTAAAAGATACTTGCTATTTAAAAGATACTTGCAATTTAAAAGATACTTGGTATCTAAAAGATACTTGGTATCTAAAAGATACTTGCTATTTAAAAGATACTTGCAATTTAAAAGATACTTGCAATTTAAAAGATACTTGGTATCTAAAAGATACTTGCTATTTAAAAGATACTTGCTATTTAAAAGATACTTGCTATTTAAAAGATACTTGGTATCTAAAAGATACTTGCTATTTAAAAGATACTTGCAATTTAAAAGATACTTGCAATTTAAAAGATACTTGGTATTCTAAAAGATACTTGCTATTTAAAAGATACTTGCTATTTAGAAGATACTTGCTATTTAAAAGATACTTGCTATTTAAAAGATACTTGCTATTTAAAAGATACTTGCTATTTAAAAGATACTTGCTATTTAAAAGATCTTGCTATTTAAAAGATACTTGCTATTTAAAAGATACTTGCTATTTAAAAGATACTTGCTATTTAAAAGATACTTGCTATTCAAAAGATACTTGCTATTTAGAAGATACTTGCTATTTTAAAGATACTTGCTATTTAGAAGATACTTGCTATTCAAAAGATACTTGCTATTTAAAAGATACTTGTTTGGTAAAACCAATTATTTGCTTAAAATCTTTTTACTATAATTATGTTCATGCAGCTGCAATCTATTTCACGAGTTAGTTAGGAGATATCTTACAAATGTTTAAAGAGGCTTTAGAGTTTAGAACTTTTAATGAAGTGTTGAGACCAAGATCTGAAGCCCATTCGAAACAAAGCTCCCTCAAACATGTCGTGTAATGTATACCTGTGTAGAGCCACCCATTTTACTTTTATATTACAGATACACATTTAAGTTTTTGATTATGATTATAAAATTTCTATTTGTGTACTTTATAGGAAAGATTCATGCAATCGAATATTCATGCATTGTTTTTAAAGGCCATTACGATTATCCTTCTGTAATTTCAGTATAATATTAAGCTTACTTGTAAATTCACGAATTTATTGACAGTCTGTCGAATTTTGAGTATTATTTAATAAGATGAATCAATGAACGTCAGCGTTGTCTCGACTAATTTGCCACCAGAAACCTTGAATAATTTGTAAAAGAATATAAGATTACAGGTAATTGGTTGAACCAATGAATATCTCCCCCAACAACACGCAATGTCAATGTCGAGGGAAGAGTGAGTCCATTTCGACTGGCCTCGCTGTGGTCATATTCCGTCAATTCTTTCAAAAGAGCGAGTGCACACCCAGAAACAGACCCATCTTGCCAGTGGTGTGGAGTCTACTCTAAGGATCTAATTCATTTTATGGTTCACTACAAAGTAGATGAACTTCTTACCGAAAACTCTGGATCCACCCTATCCACTCTCATTTTCATCTGAGAGGTCCAGGTGATCCAGAAACTTCCACTGTAGGTCCCGTCTTTTTATCATTAGTTTCTATACTTTTACAGGGCCACAGGGGCAATGGAAATTGCTTCTGGTATTTTTTGTTCTAGTTGGAGGCTCGGCAGAGGATACTAATCAATAAATAACAACAACAACAACAACACACAATGATTAGTTACTGTAATCTCAGTTCTCATTAAACATTTTTCTCCATTTTTCCCTATTGTTTCGTTCTATCAAGTTGTTGAGTTGTTCTCTTCCTCCTCATTTCACGACCTGTATTCATTCTCTCCACTTTTTAGCTCTTCTCTTCTCCATTTCATCAATATCTCTATTTCTTCCCTTATCTTCAAAAGCTCTCTTCCTTCTCTCCAGTTCTTCATCTGCTCTCTTCAACTTTATTAATATTTTAGCAGCTTTCTCTCTCTCTAACTTTTCATCAGCTCTTTTTCTCTCTCTTTCTTCAACAGCTTCCTTCCTCCTCATTTCCCGTTCTTTATTCATTTTCTCGAATTCTTTAGCAGCTCTCTTTCTCTTCTTTTCTTCAGCTGCTCTCTTCTTCTCCATTTCTTCATCAGCTCTCTTTCTCTCCATTTCTTCAGCAGCTCTCTTTCTCTCCATTTCTTCATCAGATCTGTTTCTCTCAATTTCTTCAACAGCTCTCTTTCTCTCCATTTCTTCAGCTGCTCTCTTCTTCTCAATTTCTTCAACAGCTCTCTTTCTCTCAATTTCTTCAACAGCTCTCTTTCTCTCCATTTCTTCATCAGCTCTCTTTCTCTCCATCTGTTCGTCAGTTTTCACTTGTAGAACCTGAACGTCAAGAGAACTATAGCCAGTCTGAGCTTTTCCAGAACCTCTTCCTGAACTCCAATATTCAATTGATTCATTCTTTGATTTTAACAAACTAGTACTAGGTAGGACAACATCATCAGTATCGTCTCCCCCATTGGTATGGTCTTGACTTTTCAGATAGACTGAATACTTCTTTACAATCTCTTCTTTTACAGAACTCAGTCTGTTGATCTCCTTTTCTAACTCTTCCAAATCACTATTTTCAGATATTGATGAGTTGGTAACCATATTCGGTATCTCTTCATTGTTATCATTTATGAAAGATTCACTACACGAATCAAAACATTCTTTCTGCTTTTTGTAAATTGCAGCTAACTTCTTCCTACACTCGTCTTCATATTTCGTTTCTTTATCCTGGAAAAGATTTTCCAAGGATTTAAACTCATTCAGAAACTTACTTGGCATACAAAAGAACATCAATTTGCCTTTCAAAAGACGTCTGTTAATGATTTTATTAGCATCAATAGAAATTTTGTTTGAAGAAATCAATTTCCACCAATTGGCAGAATATACTCTTCCAGTTCTGATTGGTGTCTCATTAGGTCCTGAATATTCAGTCAATATGATTCCATTATAAGTTTTTTTTGAAGCACTATACATTAGATTGTTATTATTATCAAAGAGGATATCCTTACCTAATTTAACAGTCCTATTAAGGATAAAATCAGAGCACCTACTTTTCACCAAACCTCTTCGAACTGCAGACTCCAACACTGCACCTGTAATGACTCCATCAGGAAACTCTCCAAACTTCTTTATTTCCTTATCTTCGAAAAGTTTGGTTAGTAGATATTTAACAAATGGAGATTTTGTAAATTCGCCTGTCAGGATAACCTGGTCAATATCACTCTTCATGCTTAGTCCTTGTATGGAAGCTTTAAGATTTTCAGTTAACATTATTATTTTGTAACCAACATTAGGATTATAATATACTCCTTTTAATGTCAGAGAAGTACTTTCATCCTTATGGCAAATGGTCGTCTCTTCCTGAGACGAAAGAAGAATCTTGGCTTCTTCTGCATATAATCGTAATTTTTCATTGTCAATAATCGTGTCATTCCGGTTCACTAAATTATCTTTCAGAATATCTCTGATGCTTTCATCAATATCAATGCCTCCAAATTCTAATGTCACAGATGGAAGTTCCTTGAAACTAGTTTTACTTGCAGTAATCATTGAAGCAGAAGTAAATCCTCCCCCAAAATCAACAACAGCAACATTCTCAGTTTCTCTCCCCACCATTCCATGGTAAATGATGGCAGTTGCTAAGGCAGTGGAGTCATCTACTAGTCTGACGTCATCAAATCCAGCAATGGTACCAGCATTGACAGTAGCTTTTCTCTGACAACTGTTGAAACCTGGTGGTACTGAAATAACTGCTCCATTCACTGGATGCTTCAGTTTCTTCTCTGCCAAATATTTCATTTTAGAAAATAACATGGCGGTCACTTGCTCAGGGTAGAGCTTCAACTTTTTACCTTCATTATAAACTTTTACTCCGCAAATTCCATTATTATCCTTTATCAATTTAAATGGAAATTGTAATCCTAAAGCCACAGCATCTTCGAAATTTTTTCCCATCAGTTTCTTGACGGCAAACACAGTGTTTCTTGGATTTTCTCCCATATGTCTCTTGGCTTTCTCTCCAACCAATCTTCCATCCTTAGTGAAGGCAACATAAGAAGGCATGGATTTGTTACCAAACTCATCTTCAAATATCTCCACTTTGCCGTTGATGAAGTAACCGAACTTGCAGGAAGTTGTCCCGAAATCTATACCCATTAAGAATTTGTTTTCATCGTCGGCCATATTTTGAATTCTGAAAAATAGACAAATGAAACTTTGTAGTTATTTTATAAAAAAGGTTTCATTTAATGTAGAGAAGCAAAAAGTAAGAGAACAGATTTGGGCTCTACGGAAATTTTGAAGAAACAATTTTTTTCTCAATCTTTGGAATTATGTAAAATTCATGTTTTCCACGCAATTTATACCGATTTTCGCTATTTTAATTCAAAATTGCGATGATTTTTCATCAGACCCTGAAATTGCGAGACAAAATCGAGATTAAACGATCACGAAAATTCAAGATTGTGCTAAATAAGGTTCACGAGCCTTCCCCGTTGTAGCTACTTAGCTAGTTTATCTATCCTGACTTGTATCTACCTGACTAGTTTATCTAGGTACCTAAGTCCTAACGTGTAACTGATTGTAAAGTGTTGAATAGTTTGGACACTGATTTGAAATGCCTTGAATCTTTATTACAATTTAGGCACAAACAAAAGTACTGGAAATCCAATAATGTTTTTTTATTATAGTCATTTAAGCTAACCTTATTGTTTTCCATTTTTACTTCATCTATGTATTTGTTACGCGCAAAGAGTTCTCAGTGCATTTTTAACTTCTTCAACCCCACTAATGCAGAGCGAGCATTAATACCTTCATTTAATTTATAGGGAAATCCAATACTTATACATATATATCGGGAGGTGTACTGCCCCCCCCCCCCCTCCAACCCCCTGCCAGGTCATTATACAATTATGTGTGGAGTACAACAAATTAGCGGATAAAACAAACTACATTACAACCATTTTTGTTCAGAGTTTCAAAGTAATCTTCATTTATATATAAGTATATGAAAATTTTGTTGAAAAACTCAACAAATATGAAACAAAAAATAAATGACGATAACTTTGAAACTCTTAATATATACGAGTGCGACGCGTTCCCGTTACACATATATCATCAGTATTGGATGTCATAATAAATAAAACGAATGTATGAACGCACGCTTGGCTTTAGAGGCTTAAATGGGTTTAAAAAGGCGCACCGCACTCTCGGGAATGTGCAACTCAGCAAATTGCGGGGAACATATATATTACAGGGTGATCAGACCAGGTGTAGTCACCTGAGATATCTCTTTAAAAATAACGAAAAAAGAGAAATACTTAGCAGAATACATTATTTTATATATACAAAATAAATTCTACAGTTATTTTAAAATATATCCTCCCTTAGCCTTTACCAAACGCCCTAACCTGTCAGGAACTTGACTACACGCGACATGGATGGTTTCTTCTGGAATTTTGTCCCAACAAGTCGTCAATTTTTGCTTTAGAGCGTTCACATTTGAGTGATTAGAAGAACAGGCTTTACTCTCCAAAATACTCTAGATGGAAAAGTCCATAGGGTTCAAATCAGGAGAGGAAGGAGGCCATAACTCCTTTGACCAGAACCCAGCCATATTCTTCTTGCACCGTGTGGAACGTGGCTCGGTCCTGCTGGAGGGTAACACCTGTTTTACCCAACGTTTTGTTCACCCAAGGCACCAACTGATCCTTTATAACAACTTCAAATAAACGTGCTGATTCACCTTTACCCCTCTTCAATGAAGAAAAGAAGAGTCTTCTCTTCAGATGTTACCTCATGCCCAGACCATGACAGAAGTTGGTTTTTGTATCCCGAACAATTAACCTATCGTTCAGTGGAATATCGCACTTATTCACTGCATAAATCCGGTCGTTTTGATGATTGTAGACGGCTTGGATCGTGAATAACTTCTCAACAGTCCATAAGACTTGAGGTTGCGTGTCGTTTATCAGCTTTTCCAGAAGAAGCTTTGCCCTTTACAGCCGTTTGGTTTTAGTGGTCTATGAGAGTAGCTGAGCTTTTGTCTTTTTGAATGGGGAAAGATTCAGTTCAGGTCACTTGTGAGCATCTTCATCGTTCAATAGCTACACCGGACGATGATGCCAATTTCCTGATACTTTTTTCAGGATTCAAACTGATTTTCTCCCGTGTGTTTTTTATGAGCTTAGAGGTCCTAATCTTGTGATATGGATTGCTCCTATTCTTCAGGAGGATCGAATTGGTCTCTCTGAAACGCTTTAGATTCTTGTAGACACCAGATCGACTCGCACGACCCTTCAAAAGCTTGCATATTTGACCCCGGGACTGTCCTGATTCAAAAAGTTCTTGAATTGTCGCCGTTACAGAGCTCATAATTATTTGAATATTTAGTAATACCTCTGTAAACTAAATATAATACAGTGAAATTCGTGAGTTATGAAGTAATGGTTTCTTCATAACTGAGAGCCACTTCATAACTAGTGTGCAGTGATAGTTTTCTATGATTAAAATCATAAAGAATTTTGGTCATTGAGGTATAACTATGACAAATATTATTCTTATTTGGATGTGCACTAAATTTTAAACAAAATTGGAGTAGTAGATCTATCTACAAAATCTATAGTAGATAAATATTGTGGGAAATCAATATAGCAACTCAATATTACACAAAAATTAATATATGTGTCAATGTAGTAGGCATTTATGCCTGCATTTAAATCATTAACAAAAAATACACATCATTTAAATCTCAAATAATACAGAAACACAGTTTATACTCAATATATCCGATTTATTTATAACCTAAACCTTTAGAGTAAATCTTTACCTTCCTGATTTACATTTTCATATATAGCACTCTATTACAGGATAATACACAATTATAGGTAGTGTCCTATAATTGGGTATTATTCTATAATTGTTATTATTCTATAATAGAGTTTTATTCTATAATAGAGTATTATCTTATAATATGGTAGTGTCTGGTGGAAAAGATTGCAAAAACCCACTGAGGCTGTAATTTTCATTAAAAAAAATTCTATATTGTAATGGCTTGTCTTACTTGTATTTTTCATTTTCACTTCTGCAATATGACTTTCACTTGTGCCAATTCATTTATCAATTCTGCCAGTTATTCATTATTCACTTCTGCCAACTTGACTGTGAAAAGGTATAGTTATACCTCAAGGACTATCGTTTTCTATGATTTAAACAAAGAATACTACTTCATAACTCAGGAGTTTCACTGTAGTTCGTGTATATTATAACTAACTAATAGTGTAAATAGAAGGACAATTTTCACGTTTTGAAGGTTTTTAAATTAAAAATTATAATTTGTCTACACCTGCTCTGATCACCCAGTACAAGACGTAAAATTATTCCATTTTTACGCCTAAATGTAAAGGAGTATTTTGATTTTAATGAATAAATATTTAATTGCTGTACTAGCATATATGTATCAAGGTACCTAATTTATAACCAATTAACCACATTATTTCGTATTTAGGCACCTAATTTTCCACTACTAAACTATAGTGTCAAGGTATACCTACCTAGCTTGTAACTACCCATCTAGTGTATCTTATAGTTTAAGTTTAAGTTATTTAACCCCATTCCCTCTTATCGGTGACCCTGATTCATACCCTCACGTGCCTTGCGCAATCTCGATAGTGGCGCACAAATAAAGGATCCTAAAAACGCTCAGCACAATCTTAAAATAGCGGAACTTTTTCAAAAAGTAGAGAAGTTCGTTATTTTTAGAATATTATCTATTGTTCAAATTTCAATAAAATCAAACAATTTATACGGCACGCACATGACTATACTCACTTACAAGCTGATGTGATGACGACTTCAGAAGCTCAGGATTATTGGCAGTATCTGTTCTAAATGAAAAATTTAATCACATTTTGGGTTTTAAAACAGTTCTTCATTTTAGTCTTTTACTTCAATATCATTATATTACTTTAAGGTTGAACAACACTTTCTCTATTCCGAAATAAATTAGAGCTGCGTGTTAGTTTGTTTATATTTTAAAATGGTACAAATTGTACTTCTACATTCATTGAAGTTACTGGGGTTTGACTTCAAGTGTACGAGGTAATACCTGAATACCTGTTCTCAGAATAAAATGACAACAAATCT
>CANNZV010004608.1:0-19170 GCA_947561585.1 Caprella mutica
GGCGACCCTGTAGCGATGGAACCACAATACGGTGGCGGTGCGCTCTATTTCTCTGGAGGTAGTGGGACACTTACCACGACCTTGAGCAATAATATTTTTGATGGAAATTATGGATTAGGCAATGGTGGCGCAATGCAGATAGATGTGAGAAACGGCGGAACTTGCACCGCTGCCATTACAGGTTGTGATTTTATGAATAATGAGAGTGGAGGCTCTGGCGGGGCGATTTTTCAATGGGCAGGTAATTCGAACAATAGCCCATCTTTTCAAGATTGTACCTTTAGTAGTAATACGGCAGCTAATGATGGTGGAGCGCTTTGTTTTTCCGCTTCTTATGAGCCTAATAGTCAAACCAATTCAACGTTTACTAATTGTGATTTTACCAGTAATATTGCCAACAACCGAGGTGGGGGAGTTGCCTTATTTGTAGGCGGCACGGTTGCAGCTACGACTGCTTTTACCAATTGTACATTTACCTCAAATTCCGCTACTAATCGGGGCGGTGGAGTATATAATTATGGAGGTAGTAAAGGGGCTGATGGCAAGGATGCTTCCGCGAGTTTTACAGAATGCACCTTGAGAGCAATTCAAGTAATCGTGGAGGTGGTGTCTATAATGATGGAAGAAATAGCTCCAACTTTGGGTTTTTTGAGCCGCTGTTTAGTCGGTGTTTATTTAACCAAAACGATGTTAGTGCTGGAGGGTCAGAGTTGTATAATAACGCGTATCAAGATATATGGGGGGACAATTTACGAATTGTATTTTTGTTAGAAATGATTTACAACCTCCGTTGATATGATTATCAATACGGCTTTTGAAGGCACTGATTATTACGCATTCAACTATTGTACAATTTATTCAAACACTGCAAATAATTTAGTTAGTAATTTCTATTCAAGTATCTCATTTTATAATAGTATTATCTGGGGAACAGGCTTGGATGCAATGGTGAATACTGCAGGGACTGTACAGGTAAAAAGTTGCGATATTAGAGGAAACGCACCGTATCCTTCAATTGTAATTGTAATATCAATACAGACCCATTGCTTATTTGGAATGGAACAGATTACATGCCCAGGTGTTCCAGTCCAGTTTTGAATATTGGTTATTCAACTAGTCCATTAATAACGGAACCTACCGTAGATTTTCATAGTAGGCTAAGAACGACGAATAATCAACCAGATATGGGGGCGATTGAATTTAATATTACGGGGGATTTTACAAAAATAGTTGGGGAAACGAGTTTAATACTAGGGATGGCTAATTATGAACTGGATATTTACGACCCTAATGCATCAACTAATACTTGGACTTATTATTTAGATTGTGATGGCGTTGGACCAGGGATAAATTACTCTTATTGGGGATTGAAAAAAATGGTAACTCCATCGGTTATATTCCAAACGGCACTATAGCTGTTGACGTATTTGGTGATGACGCGATGCCTGCGGTTGACCTTTCAGCAGCAGATTATGTGACCAACCCTGAGGGTAATTTGTAATGAATCGTTATTGGACAGTTGACAATGATATTCCACCGATGAATCCATTTTTAAAGGTTCGACAATTTTATACAGCCGCGAGTGTTGACCAAGTATTAGATGCAACCGACATCACTACGGAGGAAGAAATGCGTTTTTTCAAATTTCTAATGCAGACCCGCATGATTTATGTGTTTTAGGATGTGGTGGAACATTTAATGAATATGAATACAGCACAGATGGTGCGGATTTAGATAATGGATCAAAGGCGATTTGGATAAAGGCGATGGTACTTCATGGAAATATGCAGATTATGCGGTTACTGGATTTTCTGGCGGTGGCGGTGGCAGTAGTGGAGATGGAAATATCATTAGCAACCCTGCCTTATTGCCTTTAGAATTGGTGACTTTTAGGGGAGAAGATTTGCCTAATTTCAACAAAATTAATTGGACAACAATTGCGGAACAAAATGTCCAATACCACACCATTGAACGGTCAAAAAAATGGACAAAATATTGGATAGAAATCGGGCGGCAACAGTCAAAAGGAGACAGCAATACCCCTCAACATTATGAAACACTAGACAAAAAACCATTAAATTTAGGATATTATCGACTGCGTTCTCGTGATTTTGATGGTACAGAACAATTGTCTAAAATTATTTCTATTACCAGACAAGGAAGGATTGAGTGGACAATCGCACCCAATCCTGCTACCGATTATTTGAATATTCAATTTTCCGCTGCGGGTGAGCAACAGGCCCGTATTGTCATTAGAGATATTTTGGGAAAAACTGTTTGGGAAGAGACCCGACAATTGTCTAAGGAAGAAACGTTACTCCACTTAAACATTCACACTTTGGAGAGGGGTATTTATATGCTAAATGTAGAAATTAATGGCAGAAGAGATAGCTATGTTAAAAAGGTGATAGTACAGTAAGGAATTTACTTCAGTGATTTCGTACTGCGCAATAAAAGGAATTTAAGGAACAAAACGATTTGCAAAAATCGTTTTGTTCCCTAACAAGCCTTTTAAAAAAAATGCAAATAAATAAACTTATTGCTTTATCAATTTATGTCTAAACACCTCATTATCCTGTTTGAAAACAACAAAGAAAATACCGCGAGATAAATGACTAACATCCAATTTTTTACTATTATTCAAGGTTGTTTGGAAAAGCAATCGTCCTTTTAAATCGAAAAAGGAAACTTCCGTTTTAGTATCAATATTTCCAAGAGTAAGTGCATTCGTAAATGGATTTGGATAAAATTGAATCGGCTGATTTTCAAAATTAGCTGTTACGGAAATGACATCAGAAAACTCCTTTTTTCCGTCAAAATCAACCTGCTGCAAGCGGTAATAATTCACGCCATTGAGTGGTGTTCTATCCAAAAATTGATAATCAATCTGTGCTTCTGAGTTGCCATTTCCTTTGACAAATCCATGGTTTCCCATTTTTCATTAACATTTAAACGCTGAACCTCAAAACCTTCATTATTAATTTCCGTAGCCGTGCTCCACGACAATTGATTGCCATTTCTTTCATTTCGACCAGAGAAAACCAGTAATTCAACGGGCAATACGGAGCTAATCGAGAAATTAGCATTCGAGACATCATAAAAAGTTGAAGCTGCTCGAAAGCCACCAGTGACATCTCCACGAATCAACATTCGGGCAGTCGTGGTCGAAACATTTGGAACGGTATAAGTTTGGCTACCGTCATTAGCCACACCGTCTGCAACGACCGTGTAAGTAGTGCCTCCGTCCGTTGACACCAAGAATATCCACCGTTGGACTATCTGCATTTGTGCCATTGACTGTCCATGTTGCGGTTGCTGTAGAATTTCCTGTCAGGGTCTCCCCACCATTTGGTGCAGAAACATCGAATGGTCCATTATTACTGACCGTTACGACGGTTCTATCTTCGCCCACTCGCCCGAAAGTCGCATTATTGTCTCGGCAGCTAAAGAGAAATTCATCGTTCGAGCTGCGCAAGGCAGTTTTCCCAAGTCACCCCATTATTGTTCGCAGAAAGTACCTCCGAATATTGAGGAAATGAACGATAATTATCCGAAACTGGCGGACGGTATCGGAAAAGTGGAATGTTCGTATTGCTACAATCTGGTTGTCCTGTACTTTGTGAATTTGTGTCGTATTGTTCCCAATTGTAAGTCAGTGAATTACCCGCATCATTGCCATCAACGGCACTTCCTACTAAGATAAAAGGAGTTTGTTTTGGAATGGTGAGGTCACTTTTTGCATCCGTAGTTGGATTGCTTGAATTACCTGTACTACCCAAGGTAGTTGCTCCTGAACAGGTAATAGTTGGTATCATTTGAGCAATAGAAGCATGGTGGAAATAAGGGTCAGAAGCATCCGCATAACTCGGCGGTGCTCCACAGACATTGGCATAGCTCATGATAGAAGACCCTTCCCCTGGTTCATATCGAAAGCCAGCCTCAGAAGTGCCACATTCACTGGACGCAAAATTGTGATTTGAGCCAAATTGATGACCAATTTCGTGAGCAACATAATCTACCCAAAGCGTAGAAATAGAAGAACCTGCTCCTGAGAAGCCCTCGCCTTTTTGGGCATTGCTGCAGATAGCACCTAAACTTGCAACGCCTCCTGTATTCGCATAAGCAACCACATGACCAACATCGAAACCAACATTGGTATATTCTGTTACACAAAGATTGTGGCAGGTGGTTAATGCCGCGATTTGTCCTGCGAAAGTAGAGAAATCAAAGGGGTCTGTTCCCGCATCATCATAGACAAGGTTATTATTGCTTATCAAACTAAAGGTTGCTGCGACATCTCTGAGATAGATTAAATCGACCATATTTACGCCACTTGCCATTGCGTTTAGGACATTAGTTTTATTATAAGGAGTGCCGCCAAACGATTGGGAATATTCACCTGCCGAAACAACAGCTAACTTGAAGCTATATTTTTGAGTAGAGCCATTTTTTTAAAACACCTTCTACTTGCTGAGTTGCTGTGTGAATTTTGGCATCTGTACCACATTTTACTTTGGTGGCAGGCATGTCTTTTCGATAATAAATAATGTGTTGTGGAGTTGCTAGTTTGGAAGCTGTCTCGATGAAATAAGTAGCATCTCCATTGAAAACTGCCGCATGGAATCCTTGGTCACTAATGTCACAAGCTATTCTGACGGAAGGATTATTTTTATTATAGCCTTGAAAGGTTTTGATGGTGTACAAATGTGCTACTTCCTCTGCAACGATATTGGAAGGCTGAATTTGATATTCTTCAAAATCACCTGCTGGGTTGGGCAGGATAAGGGTTTGTTTATTTTTTTTTAGTTTGGTATTGAATTCAGCAATAGAAATTGCAGCACTGGTATAGTTGGAAGGCAATTCTTCAAAGAAAGAATTTGTTTTTTCTACCGAGTTATTGGTTATCGTCCAGTCTGCTGTTGAAATTTGAGCGAAGGACGCCAGTGAAAACAAGGAGATTACTGAAAATAAAAAAATCCTTTTGCTTATCGAGATAAGCGGCTTGTAAAATAAGTACATCTGTTGAGTTATTAGATTAGATTAGATTAGATTAGATTAGATTAGATTAGTGAAAACGATTTAATAAGTTGAGCCAGAATACGCCGTAATTTTTTCTTGTAAAAAGTTTTAAAAATCAGTGCATAGCCCTGTTACGGACTTATTTTTAAAGGTTCTTAGAAGGAAAAAGGACAAGTTGCAAATCCCGATTCTATCGGGGCATAATGGCTCAAGTTATTGAATCGTTTTCACTTAGGAACGCTCAACTAATAAACTAAGATTCTTGAGAGGATATTTAGTCCATATTTTCCACTTTAAAAATGCTCATTATATCAACATAAATCGCACTTTTAAAGTAAAAACTATGAACAAAACCCCTCTCTCAAGAATCTTAGTTTATTAATTCAGCGTTCCTTAGTTATAAAAATATTGGAAACCCTTAGAGTATTGCGATAATCTCCTACAAAAATGGAGACCATTTTGGCGCAATGGAATAGTCAAAGTAATGCTTTGCTTTTGGGCAATAGTCAAATTTACTTTCCTAAGGACTGAGAATTGTTAAATTTCGGGAGGCATTATTAGAGTATGTTTAAAAATTAAATTCTTAAATTTTGATAATTTAGCAATTGAAAAACTCTCGTTGTTTGTGTTAGAGTGTTTATGTTTTAAAGTGTTAATGTGAATTTCAAGTGACCAAAACATTAACACGATAACACATTAATACTTTAACACAAAATCATTTTTAAAGAACTGGTTTTCAACTCTTTGAAAGAGTTAAACATACTCTTAATAATAGTGTTTAGTAATAGAATCGAAAGGGGGGCTTTAGCGATGCTTTTTTTTTGTTCAAAAGAAAATGGCAATATAAATTTATTAAAAGTATCAAAATTTGTGCCTTTTTTATTGAATGAAAATGGTGATATTTGAAATTAATGATTAATTCTACTTGGCACTTTAAAATAAAGATAGTTCATTAGCTACTCTCTGTCCGTCCGCACCACGAGAAATATTCTTACAGAGGGAGCAAAAACTGGATTTTTCATGAAAAATCCAGTTTTTGCTCCCTCTAAAAAAAGAAATTAGTGGTGCGCGCGGCCAGAATATAGCTAATGAACAAAACCAAATTCTAAAGTGCCAAAGTAGAACTAAGAAGAAGTTTTTATTCAAATCTTTGGTAGTGTAACTTAACGAGTGAGGTTACCTACTTATCATTTCAATAAAGATAGCCTTTTAAGATTTATTCTATCACTCGTTTAATACCACTACCAAATCTTTAATGTATCAATGGTTTGTTCAAAAGTTAATTTCATATTTCGTTGTTTTTGAAATGTTGTTTTTCGAAAAGTAAAAATACTGTTTTCACTAATTCCAACCTAATTTCATCATTTTCAAACATATTATAAAAATTGGCAATGTATTTGTGATATGTAAATTGTTTTCAATATGTATTTCCTTTTTTATAAATGAAATACAGCAAAACAAAGCGTTACGCAACCGATTTAACAAAATTTTCAAAACGGATATCCCATCAGTTTATGAAAATATTTCAAGGAATTTTTTTCTTTGAACACACACACAGGTCATCCCTGCATTTACTGCTTTAAAATCAGAAGGTTTCTTCGGAAACCATCGTCTCATAACCGATTTAAGGAACGTATTGCACCTCATTTTTTGTCAAATGAACGCGCAATGCCCTCTGTTCGCTACCACTTCCCCCCTGTGGTAGCGGCGGAGATTTTCTTTTGAAAACAAAGCGTTCCAACAAGTAAGCATTCAAATTTTTTAAAAACGTTCTTCTTTTTTGAGGAGAATATTTGTTCAATTGTAATCCTATTATGAAACACTATTTTACTTCCTTTGGGAAAAGGGCTGGCTTTGCCATGTCTGATTTCAAATTTTATTTTTGGCTTTTGTGCTTGATTTTTACAGGTAATGTAACATTCGCGCAGACCATCCAACTCAACACTCCTTGTCAATGTCGAGAATTTCCTGTGGCCTCCCAAGGCAACGCAACCACCCTCGACGACGGACAATTCACTGATACCATACAAGTTAACTCCGGCAACGGAGAAGTCTGGTACATCGCCGAAGCTGATGGCTTTTTTGATGTGGCCAGTCCTCAACCCCCTTTTACTCCCTTATCTTATATGACCGGTACGACAGGCGCAACCTTCACGGAAGCGTCTGCCGGGGTCTATACCTTGCCTGGCGTGCATGTGGATGCGTTGGGTTATTCGATTTCGGTGACAAACGGAACGGATACCTTGCAAGTAGCCAATACCTGCGCATATCCAACCCCTGTAATTACTTCTGAAATTAGAAATGGCTATTGCCAAAATAACGACCCTGTAACGTTAATAGCTGATGCAGGAACTTCAACTGGAGTAGGCATTTTCGACGTTTTAGCGGATGATTTAACGACTATTGTGCAAGCGGATATTTCCGTTTTTGACCCCAGTTCATTGGCGTTGGGAACGTATTTTTTGCGTTATACTTTTGATGAAGATGATGCGGCAGTATTGCCCTGTACCAATTGTAATCCCGGTTGTGTGCAAGCGATTTTTGAACAAATTGACATCGTTGACCCGCCGTTTTCAATGGCTTGCAATGATGAAATACATGTGGTTTTGAGTATTGATTGCGATACTGAAATTTTGCCAGATATGTTATTAGAAGGTGACCATCCTTCTTACGAAATTTTTGATGTTAATGTCAAATTTAATGGTCAAGATTTCGGAAACATGGTTGGTTCAGCACAAATTGGTTTAAACTTAATCGGAGAAGTCACCGATGTTTGCACAGGTAATTCTTGTTGGACTGCGTTGACTGTCTCTGATGGTGCGCCGCCGATGTTGGCTTGTCCGACGGAACCAATTCAGATTGTTTGCACCGATAATCCAGACAATGTTTTACCACCCGTAGCAGTTGACGGTTGTGATGGTTTGGTGGAGACTGATTTGATTGCGGAGACGACCGAAAATTTTTCTTGTGGAGATGCGAGTGGCGTAGTGCGCCGTGTTTTTAGAACATTTATGGCAGAAGATTCTTATGGAAATGCTGCTGCCAATTGTTTGCAAACGATTGAAGTGTTAAAAGTAGATTTGGTAGATGTAGTTTTGCCGCCGCATTTGGATGACAATCCTGTGCCTTCTTTAGAATGCCCAAGCACTGCTACCGAACCTGAAATGACAGGATTCCCAACTATCAACGGTTTGCCAATTGATGGCAATGACTTTTGCACCATCTCGGCAGCTTATTTGGACCAAGATTTAACGGGTTGTGGTGGTAGCCGAAAAATTTTACGCAACTGGACAATCTACGATTATTGCGAACCAACCGCGCCAGATGTGAATCCAATTTATTATACCCAAACCATAAAAATTAAAGATACGACACCTCCTACAGTTACTGCGCCAGCCGATATTACGGTCAGCGCATTCAATGCAAACTGTACTGGAAATGTGAATTTGCCAGCGGCTACAGTAACGGATGCGTGTTCGGATTTTACTGTTTCGACGGTTTCTTCGCAAGGATTTATGGCTTCTAACGGCGGCTTGTTGAGCAATTTGTCAATTGGTTTACATTTGATAGTATATACAGCGATTGATGATTGCGGTAACCAAATGAGTGACCAAATGTTGGTGACAGTAGTGGATGATGTTCCGCCGACTTTGGTTTGTGATGAATTCACTACAGCTTCTATAACTCAAGCCGGCCAAGCAGTCGTGCCTGCAGAAGTCTTGAACGATGGTAGTTTTGATAACTGTACTGGAGTAAGTTTCCTTATTGGCTTTGTCGGTGGTCCATATAATGAAAACATAGTCTTTGATTGTGCTGATGTTGGTCAGACAATTACTGTCGAATTGCTGGTGTCTGACGAAAATGGCAATAGTAATATTTGCGAAATTCAAGTCATGGTTGAAAACAATCAGACCTCTTCGATTACTTGTCCCGCTTCGGTGACGATTGACTGTATAGAAGATTCAAATATTGCAAACACAGGTGATGCTTCCGCAAATTCAAACTGCGAATTGTCAATTATTTCAAATAATGACATTACAACCAGCTTAAATCAATGCGGACTTGGTTTCATTATTCGTGAATTTTCGGTAACAGACGCAGCCAATATTACGGCAACTTGTCAACAAACGATTACGATTGAAAACGGTAATCCACTTTTGGGAAGCCAGGTGTCTTTTCCAGAAAATTATGTGCTGACTAATTGTATGTCTAGTACAGATTTATTACCAGAGAATTTACCTTCATCACCTATAAATTACAGTGAACCTATTATTAACAACAATTCCTGCATCAATGTGGCATTTAATTACTTTGATGAAATTTTTGATGTCAACCAAGCAGGTTCAGTTTGTTTCAAAATCAATCGAACCTGGGCGATTATGGATTGGTGTAACAACGGAGCGGTGACTTTTAGCGATACACAAATCATCGAAGTGAGTGACGAGACGGCACCAATTATCACTTGTTCTGACAATGTGGATATTAATTTATACAGTTCGACTTGTGATACAACATTAATCTTATTACCTCCAGTAATTGATGAGTGCAGCGATAATTTTGATTTAATCATTCAAAGTAGTTTCGGATTAGGTGGTGGTTTGGGACCTTTTCCAAATGTAGGAACTGGGATTCATACTGTTACTTATTTTGCGGCTGATGACTGTGGCAATCAATCAAGCTGTGATATGACGATTACTTTAATCGAGAGAGTTAACCCAACGATAGTTTGTGGTGATACCTTAACTGTAAATATTGAGGACAATGGAGAAGTTACCATCATTCCAACTGATTTTGATGTAGTAGGAGCAGATAATTGTACAGCAGTTTCAGATTTGATGTATGCATTTTCACCAGAAGGCAATATTGTATCTTTGACTTTCGACTGCATGGATGCCGCCAACCCAGGGAATGTTAATCTAAATGTATATGTAATTGACGAAGCAGACAACTTTGCTTATTGTCCATTTGTGTTAGTTTTGAATGACGATGTCCCTGGATGTGGGGATGATGATGATGATGGTTTGGTTGTGTCAGGTCTTATTGTAACAGAAGAAGATTTTCCAATCAATGAAGTGACGATGACTGTCACAGGCACGACCGACCCAACGATGACTACTGGTATTGATGGTATCTTTGAATTCACAGAATTACCAGTTGGTGGAGATTTTTCTATCGTTCCAACCAAAGATTTGAATGTAGTCAATGGGGTGACTTCTTTAGATTTATCTATCATCAGCCGCCATATACTGAACATTCAATTGCTGGATTCTCCATATAAAATGATTGCAGCCGATGTGAATAATAGTGGTACGATTTCGACGACGGATGTAGTGGCAGCTCGAAAAGTTATTTTGCAATTGGCAAGTACTTTTCCAAATGACAACCCATCATGGCGATTTGTGGCAGCAGATTATGAATTTATCAATCCGAGTAATCCATTTAATGAGGCCTTCCCAGAAGTAGTAAATTTCAATAACTTGACTGAACCGATGGTCGCGGACTTTATTGGTATCAAGATTGGAGATGTCAACTGTTCTTCCAATCCATTATTTTTGTTGGCAGCAGATGATCGAAATGGGGAGTCTTCGTTGTTAATGACTGAGAATAGAGTAGTGGCAGAAGGTGAAACATTTACGGTCGATTTTAAAATTAGTGAGCAAGAATTGCCTCGTTCCTTGCAGTTTGCCTTGAAATTTTCTGAAAATCTGGAATTCGTAGGCATAAATGAAGGCTGGATGACAAGTGAAAATCTTGGTACGACGGATTTGGATGACCATATACTAAAAACCGCATGGTATGGTGTTGATGCTGATTTAAATGAGCCTGTTTTGTCGCTCACTTTTAAAGCAAAAGAAAGCCTCCAATTAAAAGAAGCATTTATCATTGATGAGACGGGCATGAAATCAGAAGCGGCATTTGGCAATGATACCTATATTATACAGGCGATTGATTTGGCATTTTCAGAATCTACCCTTAGTACGGATAACTGGACATTACAGCAGAATGTACCAAACCCATTTCAATCTTCAACCCGTATCAGTGTGGAAGTGAAAGAGCAAACAATGGCAACTTTACGGGTAACAGATGTATTTGGTATGCAAGTTTATCAAATTCAGAAAGAGTTTCAATTCGGTGTGAATTATTTCGATATTCAAGCGGAAGATTTGCCAGGAGCAGGTTTGTATCTTTACGAAATAGAAACTGTTTTTGGTAAGAAATTAAGTAAAATGATTTTAGTAAATAAGTAAATTTTGAACTTAAATTTCAGTTTTTATTGAAAAAACGAATAATTAGCCTGAAAAAGTCGCATTTTGTGAATTCACGAAATGCGACTTTTTTTTATTGGTGACTTAGTTAAAATATTGAAAAATGATAAAATTTTAAAGTAAAATTTGTTGTTAATTAAGTATTTGTGCGCATATATTTTATAAAATCAGTGTGATGTTGTTTTTTAGTATTAAAATAAAATAGATATGATAAATAATGTTTTAAAAAATACCTTATATTGGGTATAAATAAATTAGAACTTCGTTGTACATTTGTCGGGTACTTAACTGGACATAACTCAAAAATGTTACATAAAGAATTATCCAAAAACAAAACGAGTTGAATAACAACTTAGGTTATACGAAGTACTTAAAACATCCTAAAAGTTGTAAAATTCTCTCCTTCCATCCCGTACCAGGTTTTAAAAATAAAAATTTCCTATAGTTTTAATTAGGAAATGGGTTCAAGGCTTATCAAAATTACTTTTCCAGTAGTTACATTGATTCGCTATTTTTTTCCATGAATATATCTACATAAAAAACAAGTCGGAGTTTTAGTGTCCGAATAAACACTTTTATTAAATTGCTATCACAATAACAGTTTAGGCTATTGGATAGCAGGTCTTGATGTTTATCGTGTACTAAAATGTTTATAAATGAGAAATATCAAATTGGTTATTTGACCGATACTACTATAGTCTTGTATGCTATATGGTGTAGGTTTTTAATATATAAAATTATTTAAATAACTGCTTTTTTTAAAATTTTTAAAAACTTAATCAAATGAGAGAAACGAACTCTACTCTCCGTATTATGCGGTGGGCTGCGTTGTCATTATTTATGACCGTTGTCTGCATCAATGGAACAATTGCACAACCTTATTGTGCAATGGCATGTAATAACGACCTTCAGGTATCCTTAAATGGTGACTGTGAGGCTGAAATTACGTTTGACATGATGCTTGAAGACCCTTGGAACTCTAACATCTGCCTACCGAATGGTGCGCAGGCGTTTCAGGTTTTGGTGATGGATCCTAATGGTGTAATTATTCCCACTAGCCCAGTAGTTACTTGTGACCAAATTGGTGCTTATGCAGCATTGGGTGGTGTTGTACCTGTAAAGGTAAAGCACTGGGCGACAGGTAACGAATGTTGGGGTACAATTATCGTTGAAGATAAGCTTGACCCAGTATTAAACTGTCCTCCAATTTCTGTAATGTGTAATGCAACTTATACTATTCCGTTGCCACAGATTACCGACAATTGCGACAACTATCCTTTTGCACAAGATTGTGCAGCTATCACCTTAACTTTCGAGGATGAGTGGATTGACTACGACTGTGTTCCAAACAATGGTTTGAGCGCGCGAGTTATCCGTACTTACACTGCGACTGATGCAAGCGGCAACTCTGGTTCTTGTGACCAAGTAGTTGATTTGATGCGTGCAACTTTGGCTGATGTTGACTTGCCTCCACACTATGATGACCTTCCTGGTAATGCTCCAGCGATTGACTGTGCATCTTCTTGTGCTGCATTGTTAGATAGTGGCGAAGACGCTTTCAACTGTACTGGCTATCCGTCTAAAAACGGTATTGCTATTGACATTGCAGGTGGTTACTGTGAAATCAACGTAACTTGGGAAGATACTCGCATCGATGTATGCGATGGTAGCTTCAAAATCTTACGTGATTGGAGATTGGTTGATTGGTGTACTGGCGAAATCGCTGAATACACTCAAATCATCAAAGTAATTGACAACTCTACCGACATCGCTTGTCCTTCTGATTTGACAGTAGGTACTAACGATGGTCCAACTAGCTGTTCTTGGAGCGGTAACTTGGCTCCTGGTACTGTTACTAACGACGGTTCTAACGAAGAGTGTTCTTCTTGGACTGTTCAGACTCGTGTTTACATCTTGGTTCCAATTCCTCCTTATGGTTTGGGTACTCAAGAAGAATTATTCGCTACTATTAACGGTAACGGAGGGTTTGTTTCTGGTTTGCCAATCGGTACTTCTCGTGTTGAAATGGAAGTGACTGATGACTGTGGTAACCACGATGAGTGTGAGTACTTCATCACTGTTGAAGATGATGATGCGCCAACTCCAGTTTGTGATGAGTTCACTGTTGCAACTTTGAGCCCATACCCATCTTGTGAAGCATTAATCTATGCTGAATCTTTTGATGATGGTAGCCATGACAACTGTTGTGCTCATGAAGACTTGACTTTTGAAGTTTCTAAAAATGCAAACAACGGTTATGGTGCTTACGTAACGTACGATGAGTGCATCGAAAACGAAATGGTATTCTTGAAAGTTACGGATTGCTATGGCAACGAAAGTGAGCCATGTATGATTGAAGTTTCTGTTGATGACAAAGATGATCCAATCATCACTTGTCCTGCTGACAAAACTATCGAATGTTGGACACCATATGATGACCAAGGTGAAGCTACTGCTGTTGATTGTTCTGATTTTGATATCACTAAGCAATTAATCCAAACTAACATTGATATGTGTGGTGTTGGATTTGTACGATACCGTTTTACTGCAACAGATGAAAAAGGTAACTCTGCTAACTGTATCCAACGTATTGATGTAGTTGATTCTACTCCATTATCTGTTTCTTTCCCACCAGATCGTACGGTTACTTGTACTACTGCTGGCGGTGGAGGATACCAAGGTAGCTTGGATCCAGACGATTTGCCAGGTAACAACACACCAAACATTAATGGTGAAGATTGTGAATTGGTAGCTATTGATTATGATGATCAAGTATTGACCATTTCTGTGATGCTTGTTTTAAAGTATTGCGTACATGGACTGTAATCAACTGGTGTATCTTTGATGCAGATGATGACTACAACATTGCTAACGGTGTTTATACTGATGTTCAAGAAATCAAAGTTGTTGACAACGCTGCACCAGAGGTAGATTGTCCAGAGGATTTCACTGTTGGTATCTTTAATGATGACTGTAATGCAACGGTAAACATTCCTGTTCCTGATGCTGATGACTGTGCTCCAGACGATTTGTTGAACTACTCTGTAATGGGGGATTTCAACTCTTTCTCTACGCCAAATGTAGGTCCTGGTACTTACAATGTTGTAGTACGTGTTGAAGATGGTTGTAACAACAAGACTGATTGCGATATCGAAATCACTGTTGAAGACCAGAAAAATCCTACTGCCTACTGTAAAGAAGGTATTATCATCACTATGATGAACACGACTCCTCCAATGGCTCCATTATGGGCTTCTGATTTGGATGATGGTTCTTATGATAACTGCCCAGGCGTTGTAAGTGTATCTTTCTCTTCTTCAAACACAACTGACCCAGGTATCATCTTCGATTGTGATGATTTGGCTACAGGTGCTGAGCAAGCAGTTACTGTTTATGTAACGGATGCTGCTGGTAATCAAGACTTCTGCGAAACTTTCGTAATCGTTCAAGATAACCAAGGTGTTTGTCCTAACAACCCAGGTGACCCACTTATCGCGGGTATGACATCGACTGAAACTGACCAATCTGTTGAAGATGTTGAGGTTTCTATCAACGGTAACATGATGAACGGAATGGCAATGACAACTGCTAACGGTTATACATTAAATGTAATGGCTGGCGGCGACTATACTGCTTCTCCTTCTTTGGATACTAATCCTTTGAACGGTGTTTCTACTTTTGACTTGGTAATCATGCGTAAGCACATTCTGGGAACTCAATTGTTGACTTCTCCATACAAAATGATTGCTGCGGATATTAACAACTCTGGTTCAATCACTACATTAGACATGGTGAACTTGCGTAAATTGATTCTTCAAATTGAAACAACGTTCCCTAATAATACAAGCTGGAGATTTGTGGAAACAGCATACGACTTCCCACAACCAACCAATCCGTGGGCGGAGGTTTTCCCAGAAATCATTAACGTCAATAACGTGAATGCACCAATTAACAATGCTGACTTTGTTGCTGTGAAAATCGGTGACTTGAACGGTAATGCAAGCGTTTCTCAAAACTTGTTGGGTGCTGATGACCGTACTGCTGGTACGTTGACTATCAACGCTGACAATGCACGATTGAATGCAGGTGAGCAAGTAACTGTTGACTTCGCTGCTGGCGAAACTGCTGGTTACCAGTTCACATTAGACTTTGACCAAAATGCTTTGCAATTGGTTGATGCTGATGCTGCTAAATTGGAGAACTTCGGTTTGACATTATTGAACGAAGGTGCTATCACTGCATCTTTTGATGGCGATGCTGCTGCTAACTTCAGCTTGACTTTCGCTGCAACAGCGGACGTTACTTTGAGTGAAGCATTGAACATCAGCTCTCGTTACACAACTGCGGAAGCATACACTGCTGACGGAGATGTACAAAACGTAGAATTGAACTTCAACGGAACTATCGCTTCTGCTGACTTCGAATTGTATCAAAACTCACCAAATCCATTCCGTGGCGAAACTGTGATCGGTTTCAATATGCCAGTGGAAGGAGCTGCAAGCTTGAGCGTTCAAGATGTAAGCGGTAAAGTATTGATGGTCGTTGACCGTACTTTCGCAAAAGGTTACAACCAAGTAACTATCGACGGTGCTGAATTGCCATCTACAGGAGTACTTTACTACACATTGAAAACGGACGATGCAACTGCAACTCGTAAGATGATTATGGTAAAATAATTCCATTAGGATAACAATAGTAGGTGATTGCATCGCAATTGCCTACTATTTAGTTATTACTATATGAAAGATATAAGTCCTTAGGTGAAGGTCAAAATCCCTTCGGGCTTAATCAAAGAGCAGTTTTTGGGATGGCCTCTCACGACTCGTTTCGTGGGGGGCTCCTTTTGTTTATACACTTTCCAATCCCTTGTTTTTTTAATTTTTCAAAAATTTTCCGATTATTTTTTTTTAACTTTCCCAAAAAAAGGTAGTTTTGCGCCCATCAGTAATTATTTACTCTCAAGAGAGACTTTTCCACCATCATTTTTATAACATAAATAGCCTCTTTTAAACGGCTATTTTCTACTATTTGCCAATCAAAATTGTTTCCCATTTTTTTATTAAAAATTTCAATCGACGAAATTTTTAAAAAATCTATGCAAAAAGAGTCGAATTATTTAATGGTCAGTTTTTGTAGTTTATCACCTTTTTAATCTAAAAACATTAAATATGTAGGTTAATTGCTGTTATTGTCCAATATGAGAATTCAAAACAAACGGAATGTATCCTATGAACATGGTCAATATTTTGATTTTAGAAACGGATGACGCGTTAATAAAGGAGTTAACTATAACACTCCAAGCTGCTGGTTTTCAAGAACTCGTGCAAGTTAAAAACAGTATAAAACTAGCGGAATTACTTAAAATTCAAAAAATAGATTTAGCAATCGTTAGCTTATCTTTTTTGAAGAACAATGGAAAAGAACTTGTTCTTGGTCAACTTAAAGCCCTTAGTATTCCTTTCCTTTGCTTGTTTCCAGTTCAGCTTTTTGAAGAAAAAAAACTATTTAACAACAGTCAACCCTATGCGCTAATTGGTGAGCAATTCGATGCAGATGCTTTAAAAAAAACCATCGAAAATCAACTGTTTTGCCAGAAAAAAGGAGAGTATATTGAATTGCGCAAGCAACTGTTAATGGATGACCACATTTTTGTGAAAATCGGTAGCCAACTGGAAAAAATAAATACCAGCAAGATTCTATATGTAGCTTCCGATGGCAACTATTCAATGGTACAAACCGAAAGCCGAAAGTATGCGGTCAAGATGTCTTTGAAGAAAATGTTGGAAGACTTGCCCGAAAATTCATTTGCGCGCATTCATAGAGGTTATTTAGTTCAAATAAAGCAAATATCTAAAATCAATATTGCGGAGAATCAAGTTTTCATTGGCAAACAAATCCTTCCCTTAGGACGATATTATAAATCTGATGTTTTATCTCTTTTAAACCGTGTTGGGTGATAGAAAAATAGTCTTTAGTCACCTTGTTTATGCTGTAAATAACCTTTGATTTTTTTAAACTCTATATTGAGTGTATTTTTGTACCAACCTCAAAAACAAATCTTTTATCTATTCTATTTGCCATAAAGATTTCATAACCATGAAATTAGCAAGATTAATGATGGAGGAATTGTTGTCGGTCTAAACTTTGGTGCGGGCCGGCAACCTCTATTTTTTCACAATTGTGTTGATGTGTTAGGGTTTTAAAGTGTTAATGTCAAACACAATATTGTGTTTTTTGAAAAAATCATCATTCATCATTCATCATTTTCTTCCTTCCCTTTTCTAACATCAATATCCTACTATAATTCTGAATACCCTCCGAAATGCCCTGTGCTTTCAAGTAGTTATTATACACCGCATCCCGTACTTTAGGTAAAATATCAGGATACTTATCCATTTCTTTATAAATGGCGCGCAAATCATTTTTTACACCCTCAGGCACTTTGTTTTCATAAAAATTCTTGTATTCTTCCCTTTTATACCGTCGATAATTAGACGCCATATATCGCCAATAACTGAAATAACCAATGTATTGCAAGACCGCATCATCCGAATAAATACAAGCCAAATAAGCCAAAAAATTGCAAGTTCCTTCGTCTCCAAAACCATAGCCATGCGACATTTCGTGTGCCGTCACGAATGGCAGTTGAATCGGGTGCAGTCCTGGGTCAATATGTCCTTCTCCTGTAAATGGAATATACACGCCTGCTGTACTAATCCGCAAAAGCAAGCCTTTTGGAAACAAAAGCCGACCTCTGACATAGCCCGGAGTAGGGTAGTCGTGCTTTCGCAAAATATCCATCAATGCGTTGTGCATCGTTTCTTCTAATTCAACAGGTATAAATGATTGGGTAAGCGCAGAATCTGTGACATTTGGAATGTTGGCACGCAAGCGAGCAATGACCTTGGTCGTAGAATCTAATTCCATTTTTAAATCTTCCAGAGATAAAGGAGTCGTCTCGAAGCTCATCTGTTTTTCAATCGAAACACGACCATAATTATAGCCCCACAAAACCAAAAAAAAGAAAACAACACCACCCACGAAAGCAAGCAAAGAAAAGATAGCACTACCAATGCGAGTCGTCCATTTTCGTTGGTCATGGATGACTTTTTTTATTTTTAAAATCAAAAAAATGACCAACGCCACAAACAATAAATACACCAATGCAAATGGTAAAATACCCGTAATCGCATCAAAAAAAGTCCGAATAAAAACGAATAGCCCACGACTATAAAACTGCTCAATGGCTTCCGCAGAAGCCAGTCCACGCACCAGAATCGCCAAACCTCCCAACCCAATCCAAATGAACCGTTTGTCTCGCAAAACTCCTTTAAAACTGTCCATTTTTAAATTATTCTAAGTCAAAAATTCTCATTCTTCACTCTCCGTGCACCGTGTGCCGATAATCGTGCGCCATATTAAAACCCTCTCACTACCTCATTACTCTTCGGTTTCATTTCAAAAATCAAGGAAATGATGTGCGAAAACCGGTTTTCACTATCTCCTAGATTAGAATAGGCATAATCCAGTTGCAAGCGCCCTAATTTCAGACCAACACCCAAACTCGGTCGCATCGTCAACGTCTCCGTTTTATCAAAATCTTGCTCGTATTGAAATTGGTTCACGCCTGCGCGCAAAAAGATAAAATCATTATAACCCAATTCCACACCAGCACCCGGGTCAATGCTAATCGGGTCGCCCTGCACCAACGTATTCCGCTTGCCATCCGTTGTTGCCAAAAAATTAACTTCAGGCGTCAACGTCACCTTATCAAAATCGAAGCTATATCCCAATCCAACGGAAATCGACGGCTTAGTCACTTCCACCGAACTCACATCTGGCAATTCATTCCCTGTATCCAACAAAACTGCTTTATCATCCTCAC
>CANNZV010004608.1:21271-59748 GCA_947561585.1 Caprella mutica
ATGAAAGTGGTGAAGCTATCAAAGCCGCGATTGCAGACGGTAGTTTAAAAACACCATTTGTACAAAAAGCGCGCTCAGGCGGCTATGATGGAAATGGTGTGGCAGTCATCAAAAGCGAGGCAGATTTTGCTAAAATAATGCCGACTTCCTCGATGGTCGAGCCAATGGTTGAGATTGTGAAAGAAATCGCCGTCGTGGTCGCGCGCAACGAAGATGGCGACATCGTGGCCTACCCATCTGTTGAGATGGAGTTCAATCCGATTGTTAATTTGGTGGAGTTTTTGGTTTGTCCTGCGGACATTTCAGAAGATGTAGCGACGGAAGCGGAAGAATTGGCAAAAGCAGTGATTGAAAAATTTGATATGTGCGGATTATTGGCGGTTGAACTGTTTTTGACAACAGACAATCAAATACTGGTCAACGAAGTCGCACCGCGCCCACACAATAGCGGACACCATACGATTGACAGTTGTTATACCTCTCAATTTCAGCAGCATTTACGGGCAATTTTGAACTTGCCACTCGGTAGCACGAAGATGAAATCGCCGTCGGTTATGGTCAATTTATTGGGTGCAGACGGTCATACGGGCACTGCACAATACCCTGGGTTTGCGGAATGTATGGCGATTGAAGGCGCAAAATTTCACCTTTACGGAAAGAAAATCACCAAGCCTTTTCGGAAGATGGGGCACGCGACCATTTTAGATACCGATATTGAAAAAGCGAAGGAGAAAGGGCGTTTGGTGATGGAGAAGTTTCAGATTGTGAGTGCTTAAAAGTTGATTTCTAATATTCCAATAAAAATGTTTAATTTTACCCAATAAGTAAAAACGATTCAATAACTTAGACCATTATACCCCGATAGAATCGGGATTTGCAACTTGTTCTTTTTCCTTCTAAAAAACACAAAAATTAGTTCCGTAACTAAGGCTATGCAACGATTTTTTGAATTCTTTAGAAGAAAAAATTACGGCGCATTATGGTCTAATTTATTAAATCGTTTTTACTAACCGAATTTTAAAATGAAAAATAACAATCCATATCAAGAAGAGGATAGCGAATATATCATTATTCCCAATCCAATTTACGATGTCGTTTTCAAATATTTGATGGAAGATGTCGAGAGTGCAACCATTGTGCTTTCGACGCTGATTGGCGAGGAAATCATTCATTTGCAAATGGAGCCTACATCTCATTCTGAAAAAAAATCATTGAGATTGGTGGAAGACCCGACGACAAAAGATGATGTGCGATTGTTTCATTTGGACTTCACCGCAACCGTAAGATATGAGGACGGGAGCGAAGAACTCATCATGATTGAGCTGCAAAAGGCAAGCGAACCCGATGATATTTTTCGATTCAAGCGATATATTAGTAAGAACTTTCAGAAGCATCGGGAAGTTGAAATTTACAATCCAGTCAAAAGTAGTTATGAGACTGTGGAAAGACCAATTCGGTTAATTCCCATTTTTATCCTGAATTTTAGAATAGAAAAGGAAATCAACGACCTTCTCATTCGCACCAATCGACAGCGTGAAGGTATTTTTACCAATAAAACGTTGAAGAAAAACGAATTTATTGACCACCTCAGTTATGATATGTATGTGGTGCAATTGCCCAATTTGCACAGGATTCAACCTGAAGATTATGAGAATGATGAATACAAGAAGAAATTATTCAGCCTGTTGAAAATTTTTGATCAAAAATCAATCGTCCGAGACAATGAGCATCGTCTGCGATTGATTCGTCGGTTTTTTCCAGGCTTTCTGGATAGAGTCATCAAACGATTGCAAGCGGCAGATAGCACTAATCCTGATTTGGAACAGACGATGTATGATGAAGATGAGTATTTGAAAGCACTAATCAAACGAGACAACACGATTAGCTTTTTGGAGGAAAAATTAAAAGAGCAGAATCAAGCAATTACAGAAAAAGAAAAGGCATTGAGCAAACAAGAGAAGGTGTTGAGTGAACAAGAGAAGGTGTTGAGTGAACAAGAAAAAATTATCACCAATTTAGCTAAAATGCTAAAAGCAAACGGCACATCTGTCGAATTAATTCAGCAACAAACAGGCTTGTCAAAGTCCGAAATTGAGCAGCTTTAAAATAAAAAATAGTCTATCAAAAAAATGGTATCAATCATCATGGGGTCAGACTCTGACCTCCCAATCATGCGGCAGGCAGCCGATATTTTAACAGATTTAAAAGTTGAATTTGAATTGAGCATCGTCTCGGCGCATCGTACGCCCGAACGTTTGTTTGAGTTTGCCAAAAATGCCCATCAACGCGGCATCAAAGTCGTGGTAGCAGGGGCAGGTGGGGCAGCACATTTGCCAGGGATGGTCGCCTCATTATCGCCGTTGCCAGTGATTGGGGTGCCGATAAAATCGTCTAATTCGATTGATGGCTGGGATTCGGTTTTGTCAATTTTGCAAATGCCGGGTGGTGTTCCTGTGGCGACGGTGGCATTGAATGGAGCAAAAAATGCGGGAATTTTAGCCGCACAGATTGTGGGGACGAATGACGCAGATTTGCAGCAGCGAATTGTGGCGTATAAGGCGGAATTAAAGGCGCAGGTGCAGGCCAAAATTGAAAAATTAGATAAGGTTGGGTATGCGGATTATAAGAAATAGCATTTTTCGGTAATCGTAAAAAGGGCAAAGTCCAGTTCATTGGATTTTGTCCTTCTTCAATTTTTAAAATAAAAAATATTGAATTTTACCTTACATTCCTACCGCAATCTATCTGCCGACCGCACCAATTTTTCATCTTTTTTAATAAAACGCATGGCTAAAAAGCTGCAAATCAAGCCCGCTATTGGCAAATAAAAACCAAAGCCGTCGTTCAATTGCTCTTCAGGAACATTTCCAGAAAAATTTAGAAATAAAACCACCGTCGCAACCAAGGCCAAAATATTAGCAATCAAGCCAAATAAGGTCACTTTCGTCTGCAACGGACGATTGTTAAACAAAAATATCGCTCCAACGGTCAATAATCCTGCCAAGACAAAAAGCACCAACATCACCGTATGGTCTTGTACATCATAATCGGCATCTGCAAAAAATTGAGACCCCGGAATTGCCTCTGGAATCGTCACAAAAGGTAAAGCAAAAACGCTAAAAATACCCGCTGCTGCGAGTGCCAAAAAGATAGTTTGAATTCTTTGTATCATATCTTTAGTTAATTTGTATCATATCTTTAGTTACAATGTGTTCGCCAAATGATAAATGATAAATACGCCAAAATGTAAATGTACATTTACTTGATTATCAATTTTTTAAAAATCGGCATTTATTTAGTTCGCGTTCCTTAGGAACGCTCAACTAATAAACTAAGATTCTTGAGAGGATATTTAGTCCATATTTTCCACTTTAAAAATGCTCATTATATCAACATAAATCGCACTTTTAAAGTAAAAACTATGAACAAAACCCCTCTCTCAAGAATCTTAGTTTATTAATTCAGCGTTCCTTAATTAGTTATTGGTTGATTAAGTTGATTGTAGGGTTGTCCAAAAGCTGATTGCAACAAGATTATTTTTTGCGAGCATTCGCCTTTCGCTGTTGCTTGGCTTTTCGGTAAAGTTTTGGGACAAAAAACAGCCAAGTTCCCGTAATTATCAGTAAAATAGTGCCAAAACCCAGAAAATTCATGGACACCAATTTGAATAAATCACTAATAATTGAACCATCGTGTAGTGCCTCAATCCAATCTGAATGCCGCCGTTCGATAGACTTTATTTCGCCGCTTGTACCATCAATTTGCAATTCCCAATAACCCTTGTCGAAGAGCACTTTAACGATGCCTTTACTGGGGCGGACATCCATTCTATCGACTTTGTTATCTTTTTGTTCAGGATATTTTCGATGAAATTCAGTGGTAGCAATGGTCGCAATTTCACTTAACGGTTTCCACGTTTTCAATGATTTACTTATGCCTTTTTGGGTTGGTGGCTGAATGATGTCAATCTCTTTTTTCAAAGCCAACAAAATTCCCGTCAAAGAACTTATCAATAGCAAAACCCCTATCGTCAAACCAACGTAGCGGTGCCAAACTCTAAATTTTCGTAAGCTCTTTATATAATTTCGTAACTTCAAAAAGGAAGATTTTTAAGTGTTTGCTTGCAAGTATTCTAAATGATGATGGTTGTCAAATTTTTAAAAAAAGTATAACTGTTTTAAATAATGTGCAAATATAAGATGGATTTTTGAAAAATGAGACTTTTGAGACTTTAGATATTTGGATATTGCGATAATTAGCATATTATGAAGCTTTCTGTTAATATCGCAATATCCTGTCGTCTAAAATCTACTGAATTACCAATTTAAAAACGCCCTGATGCGTGTTTTGCTGAATTTTTAAAAAGTAAGTGCCAGTCGAAATCTTATCTAAAGTAATTTCAAAAGCACTATTTTTGCTATTTTTTTTCCAAAAATCACTCACAAAAATAGTCTTGCCTGTCAAGTCCAAAATCGTCACTTGGACATCTGTTTGCAAGGCATTGTTAATCGTTAATTGAAATTTTCCCTTATTGGGATTCGGGAAAATCTGCACCGTATTCGGATTCAAATAATAATTTTCCGTTGCCGAAAAATCGGTCGAAACCATCACCTCATTGCTAAAATCAGAATCAATAATATTATCTGAAATCGCGCGCACTCGATAGTAATATTCCATCATGCCGACTACTGAATTGTCTTCATAAGTTGTCGTATTCGCAGGTAATTCTTCTAATAAAACAAAGTTCATATCATTGCCCACTGAACGCTCTAAAATGAAATTTTCCTCCTCCGTGTCGTCATTCCAAGAAAGATTGACTTGCGTCTCCGTAATCGGTTCGCCTGCGAGGGTAGGGGCGTTCAATTTTGCCTCACAATCATTGTCGCGAATCGCCACCACATCCTCTCGAATACTCGGAATTTCTGGATAGAAAAAATCACCCGGACAAGTCGTATTGCAACCATCTCGGTGTCCTGAAATATTCATCAAATCCATCTCCGAAGACGCATGAAACGACGTGCCCAAAGGGTCGGTATCAATATCGCAAGTCTTCCAAGCCAAAAGTTCTTTAAGCGTGTTTTTAGATTCATCCGTTGCGTTGGCGGCTACAAAATTACCAATCATCGCCACACCCATCGTCCCCGTATTGTTGCCACAAAAATGCGCCCCTCGCACATTATCACCGCGCCCCTGATACAGCATGCCCGTGGGGTCAATCAACCAATTGTAACCCACATCATCCCAGCCATTGGTATTCACATGAAAATCCCAAATCGACCGAACGACAGCCCCCCAATCACTCGACGTATTTGACGAGGCAGTATGGTGGACAATCAGGTGCGTCACATCCGTATAAGCAGGCGTCGCATCTTCTGGACAATCGCCCGATGGACACCAGCCTTCCCGATTCAAAAACTCTGGAATAGGACAGACGCAAGCATCGCGGTTATCGACTGTCTGTACAGGCTGAGGTTGCCATTCTGTCTTGCCTGGATTGTAAAAGTGAGCAGTTATTTTATTGAAATCGAAGGCTTCATTTTCAGGTGTTTGAAAAAATAATCGAAACTGCGTTGCTTCATCATCCGCAAAGATTAAATTACTGGCATATCGCCCCGCTTCGTGTTTGCCGTGACCATCTTCGTACAAATCCTGAAAGTCCGTCCAACCACTATTTTGATTGCCAAATCCTATCCAAAAACGCTGGTTTTCCGACATTTTTTGGTCAGCTTCCCAAACGACAGACACCGCATAAAACGGGTCTGCTTCCAATAAAGGAATTTCTTTAATTTCAAAAACATGAGTTTTCAAAAGCGCGATGCTTTGGTCGTTTTTGGTGTAATTTTGAGGAGAAACCTCCACCGTCGCCCGTTGCGCAAAGCTGAATGTAAATAGACAAAGCGTCAATATTAATGTTGAAAAGAATTTGGTCATAGTTAAATTATTTTTTCAAACCTTGCGATTGATATCGGATACTTGAGTTGAATCAAAAAGCAGCATTTTTAGTTATTTGCCGAACAGATAACCAATCACTAATTACCAACCACGATTAATTTATAAATTCAAAATTAGGAAAAAAATGAGAGACCATATTCAAAAAGAAAATCTGACATCATTTTTATGTAAAATATAGCCTTTCCCTTGCTTCTTGTTTCAAAACCTCCTTTCTTTGCGCCTTTTATAAAATCAGCCTACCAAATTTTATTTCAAATTATAAAAAACTCGTGCTTAATTAAGGGCGTTACTTGAAGTAACACCCTTAATTTGGACTTAAAAATCTGATTTAACGTTAAAAGAATTGTCGCAAAACACATTTTGTGACAACAAAAACTAAAAAAATGATTAAAATCTTAGTCAACGACGGCATGCACGCCGATGGTAAAGCGATTATGGAAAAGGCGGGATACCACGTCGATACCAACAACATTCCACAGGCAGAATTGATGACCCGATTGCAAGAATACGACGGCATCATCGTGCGTAGTGCGACCAAAGTGCGCAAGGAATTGATTGATGCTTGCCCTAATTTGAAAGTGATTTGCCGGGGTGGTGTCGGTATGGACAATATTGATGTGGAGTATGCGCGCAGCAAAGGCATCGGCGTTTATAATACGCCTGCCGCTTCTTCGCAATCGGTGGCGGAATTGATTTTTGCGCACGCTTTCACCTTGTCGCGGTCGTTGCAGGATGCGAATCGCAATATGCCAAATTCGGGTGATACGGAATTCAAAAAGTTGAAGAAAAACTATTCTAAAGGTGTACAGTTGCGCGGCAAAACCCTTGGTATCATTGGTTTTGGACGCATTGGTCAGGAAGCTGCGCGGATTGCGTTGGGGATGGGCATGAATGTATTGCCTGCCGATTTGATGTTGAAAGAAGCGACGATTGATGTGGAAATTTTCAATGGTCAAAAATTATCCGTCAACGTTCCTGTGGTTGCTTTTGACGAAGTTTTGGCGAATGCAGACTACCTTACTTTGCACGTTCCAAGCACGGGCAAACCGCTGATTGGTGAAGCGGAATTTGCGAAAATGAAAGACGGCGTTTTTGTATTGAACGCCGCGCGTGGCGGTACAATTGACGAAGATGCGCTATTGGCAGCATTGGAAAGTGGCAAAGTTGCGGGTGCTGGTTTGGACGTTTTCGTTGGCGAACCGACACCACGAAAAGATTTATTGACGCACTCGAAAATTTCATTGACACCGCATACTGGTGCTTCGACGGTAGAGGCGCAGCGCAATATCGGATTGGAGTTGGCGGAGAGAGTAATGGGGCATTTTGCGGCGTAAGATTTGACTTTAAGATAAAAGAAATCTCGAATTTTCGTATTGAAGGTTCGGGATTTTTTTTGTTTGAGAATAAAAAATTTAAAAATGCCGCCCCGCTGGAGCTTTGATACCGCAATTTTTTTTAATCATAACCACAGCGTGGTGGCACTCTTGGTAACATGAGTTACTCCTCTTTTCAAAGCCCCAGCGGGGCGGCACTCTTGAATTATACTTTCCAAAATCAAGATACGTTCTTTTTTTAGAAAACTTTAAAATATTTTTTTTAATCTCAATTGAAAGTCGTTATTATTTGATAGTCAACTATTTATAGTTTATATTTTTTATGAACACTATAAATGAACGCTAAGTTTCAAACTAAAAACTGAACAAATATCGTTTAACTTACCTTTTCTACCCATAACGCCAAATGACTGAATATTTTAAAATTAAAAAATTGCGAATCGATATATTTTACATTTTTATTATTTTAAAAATAGATGAAAAGAATGCACAAGCAAATTTTAAAAAGTAAATTTGAGCATTCAAAACATCTAAACTTTTAACCAAGTAAACAGAACAATTATGTCAAACGATTCATTGCAAACCAACCGACCAAATACTCCAAAAAAATCATTCAATCCAATTTTAATTGTCGCAGGTATTTTGATGATTTGCGCAATTGGATTTTTAGTATATTCCAACTCAAGCAAAGACCGCGTGATTGACCAAACGGTGGCTGAATTAGAGGAAACCGAAGCATTGCGCGTAGAGTTGGAAACGCAATTCAATGAGGCAATTTCTGAACTGGAAGACATGCGGACTTCTAACGATGAAATGAATGCTTTGATTGATGCGCAAAAAGACGAATTGGAAGACCAACGGTCTAAAATTGCAGGCTTAATCGGCAATAAAAAGAAGTTAGATTCTGCTCGTCGCGAAATGAAAAATATGAAGGCGCAAGTCGAAGAATATTTAGTGCGAATTGAGCAATTACAGACAGAAAACGAGCAATTGGCAGCGACCAATTTGCAGTTAGATAATGACAAAACGGCCTTGAATTCTGAATTAGAAGTGCAACGTACGGAGAATCAGGTGTTGAACGAAACCAAAGCGAAATTGGTAAGTGAAAAGACCGCCTTATCGCAAGAAAATGACGCTTTGACAGCAACGGTCAACTTAGCGTCCGTTATCAAAGTAGAAGGCATCAAAATTGATGGTTTCAAGCGCAAAGACGACGGTAAAACGAAGCGTAAGAAAGCAGCAAAATCTGTCGATGAAATCAAAGTTTGCTTCAATACTTCCGAAAACGAAGTGGCGAAAGCAGGAAAGGAAACGTTTTTAGTACGCATCATGAGTCCGTTGGGCGAGACCTTGTACATGGAAGATTTGGGTTCAGGTATTTCTGAAAATTTGGCTACGGATGAAGAATTCCGTTTTTCAAAATCAGTGGAAGCAGAATATGCCAATACTCAGGAAAACGTTTGTGTGCGATGGATGCCAGAAACTGGTTTTCAAAGTGGAAAGTATCAAGTTGAAATTTATAATAAAGGACACTTGGCAGGTACGCAGAGCTTTGAATTGAAATAAAAATTTAAGCAATAATAATAGTATTCGTTCTTAGCCATAAATGAGCCGAGTATCTGTCAAAAGATGCTCGGCTTTTTGTTTGCTCGGCATGCAAACATTTCCGAAGAGTTGAAAGAAACTCTGACACCGAACCGAAAGGAAGTCAATGCGACGGCAACTGCGTTACTGGCAACGGTAGGGTGGGAAGGAAGCCTTAGCAAGTATGAGGTACGTAGCGCAAGTAAACCGAAACTGGCGTGATAGGTGGGTAACCTTGCAAAAAGTGGGAACGCCCAAAAATCGGATAACCTATTACGTTAAAACGGACGGAATTTCATACAGGAATGTTTGCTTAACCGAGGAAGCCTGTTAAGGTGTCCAAGGAATTTTTTTTTGAGGACAGACCTCCAACAAGTCGAGAGACAAGGCGGAAGTCAGATTTTAGCAGGTGGCAGATGACCCCGTAGTAGTTATAAACTTCGAGCCTATGAAACTTGGTAACAATGTGGAGGATAAAACTCGAAGGACAATCTACAAATCCATCGCAGGAGAGTTAGATTGACTTATTATCGCCAAAAGCGGTATTAAGATGCGAAGGGGGAAAGTTAAATCAAAGCGACTCGCCTTAAATAAAGGAATAGGGTAAAAGTGAAGACAATCGCTTGGGAAGAACAAGCGAGGAATTATGGGAAGGTGGTGACGAGCCGAGCCTGAACAATAATCCGCACGAGCGTTGAGTATTGCAGAAAAAAAAACAGGAGAAGTAGATTGCTTTGTGCTAGAAACGCTTCTTCAACTGCAAGAATAAACAACCTACCTTATAACCCTGATTAAAGAATCGAGCAGCTGCAAAGTAAAGTAAAGTTTTTTTTTTATGCGAAAATGGTATAGTTTATATGACAAAGTTTATCAAATGCGCAACCTAATGGCAGCCTTTAACAAGGTGAAATCCAATAAAGGAGTAGCAGGAATAGACGGGATAAGCGTGGCAGAATTTGCCAAGCATCAGGTCAAAGAACTGCACCAATTGGAAAAAGAACTAAAAGAAAAGACGTATCGCCCATCAGCAGTCAAACGGATATATATTCCGAAAGACGATGGGAGCGAACGTCCATTGGGGATTCCGACGGTTCGCGACCGAGTAGTGCAACAAGCATTACTGAATGTACTCCAACCATTATTTGACCCAGACTTTCACCCCTCCAGCTATGGTTATCGCCCCGGTCGCAGTTGCGCCCAAGCAGTAGCGAAAGCGGAGCAGTTCAGTAATAAGTGGGGATTGAAATACGTAGTCGATATGGATTGATCCAAATGTTTCGACACGTTAAACCATGATTTCATACTGGCAGGAGTAAGTCGAAAAGTGAGCGACGGCAGTGTATTAAAGCTGATACGTCAAATGCTTGAAACGGGAATACTGGACAAGGGACAGCACCATGCAACGGAAGTGGGCAGTCCGCAAGGCGGAGTAATTTCGCCGCTGTTGATGAACATCTATTTAGATAGTTTTGACCAACACATGAAAAGTCAAGGCATCCGAATAGTGAGATACGCAGATGATATACTGATATTTGCAAGGACACGAAGTGAAGCAGGTAAGTATCGAAATATCGCCACAACCTACTTGGAAGGTAACTTAAAACTTACGGTAAACGTAAAGAAAACACACCTGACAACGATATGGGACGGCATCGCGTACTTAGGGTTCATCATCACGCATCGGGGATTACGGATAGCCCCCAAAAGTGTCAAGAAATTTAAAGAGAAAATTCGAGGGTTAACGCCACGAAATTCAGGCATAAATATCGAGATGCAAATATGGGAAATATCAGCAGTCATGCGTGGCTTTGCCAATTACTTTCGGATGGCACAAGTGAAAACCTTGTATAGCAAATTGATGAGCTGGATACGTCGTCGGCTACGGATGAAACAAATGCGAGAATGGAAAAGCTGGAAACAGCTGCATAAACAATTACGCCGCATGGGTTACAAAGGAAGTTTTGAGAAAATTTCCATGAACCGATGGCGTAACGCAAGCTGCAAGCTAATCCACATGGCATTACCTAATGAATGGTTTGATAACTTACATCTATATAATATGGAGTGGGTAAAGACCAATACTTTGCATCAATATTACGAATAAGATTTAACAGGAGCCGTGTACGAGGCCCGTACGCACGGTTCTGTGAGAGGGATAAGATAGAAAGAATTTCTTTCTATCTTACCCTACTCGATTGTCGTTTAGTTTAAATTAGTGCAAGAAGTAGCCCGTATTTCTACTTAAAAAGACCCTAATTTCATCTTTTATGGACTCTTTTATTATAATTTTTTTAAATTTGTCCTTTAATATCTTTCGTCAGCTAATATTTTATAGGAAAGACATCATGTTTACTCATTTTACATTTTTTTTATACTGGAAACACTATCGAAATTGCTTTGAATCACTATTCAAATAAAAATGCCCATTTTCCCAAATAGGAAACTATTCATTCAAGCAAAACAAGTTATTTCCATTATGAACAGAAAATTTACTTTCCTGTACGCTGCCTTAGTTGGCCTATTTCTAATTTACGCTTTTACTGCGCAACCACCGATAAATCCAGGTGGAAACACCGGCGCACCAACCGATGGCAATTGTACCGATTGTCATAATTTTAATAACAATTTTGATGGAATCGTAGATATTGTGGGCTTGCCAGGAACGATTACACCTGGGGCAACTTATTCTTTGACCGTGACGACGATGGTGACTGCTGGTACGCCTTCGACAGCGGGGTTTCAGACGGTGGCATTGGATGGCAGCAACGCCAATGCAGGTATATTTTCTAATTTAGGGACAAGCACTGGAACGCAAACGCACAGCTCTGGGCGGGTTTATTTAGGACATCAACCTGCGCTAAATTTCAATGGTGGCAATGTGTTGACTTGGACGGCGGATTGGACGGCACCGAATGGACCTGCTGGCGAAACGATTACTTTTTACACCAATGCTATCTTGGGAAACAATACGGGGAGCGCGGAAGACAATATGATTCATGGAGAAATCACGGCTGTATTGGCAGGCAGTGGTGCGTTGACGGCAACGATTAGCAGTACCACGGACGTGAGTTGTTTTGGTGGTAATAACGGCACAGCAATGGTGACGGCGAGCGGCGGTTCAGGCAACTATCAATATGAATGGTCAACGGGCATGATGAATGCCAGTGCAACCAATCTCGCTGCAGGAATGTACACGGTGACGGTTACAGATTTGGACGATGGCATGAATACGACGGCGACGACAACTATCAATCAACCTGCAACGGAGGTAGATTTAAATATTGCAGCTACACAAGATATTACTTGCAACAACACGACTGGCTCGGCAACAGTAGCAGCGACGGGTGGCACAGGGACGATTGATTTTAGCTGGAGCAATGGCATGAATGGCGCGACGGTGACGCTTGGCTCGGGATTATTTAGCGTGACTGCCACGGACGCCAGTGGCTGTATTGATACGGCGACGGGTTCGATTGCACAAAATGATACGCCGCCCGTTGCGGAAGCAGGTTCAAATCAAGAATTGACGTGTACAACTTCATCGGTGACGTTGCAAGGCTCTGGCTCAATGGGTGCGGCAATTTTTTACAGTTGGACAACGCAAAATGGCACTTTTGTGAGTGGTCAAAATACGTTAAATCCAGTGGTCAATGCCGTCGGAACTTATACCTTGGCGATTACGAATAACGACACGGGATGCAGCAGTTCAGATGCAGTAGAAGTGACGGAGAATGTGATGCAACCGACGCTTTCTGTTAATATTTCTGGTGTTTTAAATTGTCAAAATGCGACGGTGACAATAAATTCAACTTCGACGGCGAGCAATTCAAGTTATGCTTGGACTGGGCCAAATAATTTTATGTCAAATATCGCCAGTCCTATTGTTTCGGTAGCAGGTGTTTATGAATTGACAGTGACGGATAATGACAATGGGTGCACCAATACGATTCAAGCCTTAGTGATGGAAACGACTGCGCCGACGGTGACGATTTCTAATCAAATGAATGTGCTTTGTAATGGAGATGAAAATGGTTCGGCAACGGCAATAGCAAGCGGCGGGGCAGGCAATTTTACTTACGAATGGTCGAGCGGCGGTATGATGGCGACGGAATCTGGACTTGGCGCGGGCACTTACACCGTGACGGTCACGGATGCCGACGATTGTACGGTAACGACTTCGGTGACGATTACCGAGCCCATTTTATTGGTTGCCAATGCGTCTGCAACGGGTGAAACCAGCACAGGTGGCAACGACGGAACTGCGACCGCTGACCCCATGGGCGGCGAACCAAACTACAGCTACACTTGGAGCAACAATATGACAACGCAGACGATTAGCGGACTCGCACCGGGCAATTATGTGGTGACAGTGACGGATGCGAATATGTGTACAGCAATAGAAACGGTGACGGTGAGCAATTTTGATTGTGGAGATGTGACACTAGATTTTCAAATCAATAATGTGAATTGTAATGGCGGTGAAAACGGAAATTTAACAGCCTTGGTCGGCAGCAATGCTTCGCCAATTACGTATGAATGGAACAATGGCGTGATGGATGCGACTAATGCTGGTTTGATGGCGGGAACTTATTCTGTGACAATTATTGACGGCAATGGCTGTGAACTGACGAATAGCGCAACCGTGAATGAGCCAACAGCAATTACGATAAATATGTCTGCAACAGATATTACCTGCAATGGCACGAATGACGGAACGGCGACGGCAGTGGCAACAGGTGGCACGGGTGTTTTAGCTTATTTTTGGGACAATGGTATGACGACACCGACGATTGAAAATTTGCCTCCAGGCATTTATACCGTCAACGTTTCGGATGAAAATTTCTGTGGAAACAGCGCAATGATTACCGTTTCGCAACCGCCTGCCTTGATTTTAAATGTTGTAACGACCGATGAATCTGTGAACGCTGCCAATGATGGAACGGCTTTGGCAGAAATCAGCGGCGGCGCAGGCAATTACACTTTCCTTTGGTCAAATGGCGCAACGACGCAGATGCTGGAAAATTTAACGCCTGACAATTATTGTGTGACTGTAACGGATGAAAATGGCTGTTCTGTGGAAGGCTGCGGATTTGTGGATGCGTTTGGTTGCGCGAGTGTTCAGACGGTGATTAATCACGAAAATGTAAGCTGCTTCGGGGGCATGGATGGCTTCGCGACGGTTGAGTCATTTAATGGCACTGCGCCCTACAATTATATCTGGTCAAATGGCGCGACTTCGGAGACGATTATGAACTTGACGGCGGGTGTTTATATGGTGACTTGCACGGACGCGACGGCGTGTACGGGCGTGTCGGCGATAACGATTACTGAACCAAATGTGCTGACTTTGAATGTGATTAATTCAGGTAATGTTGTTTGCGATAATGACGATGGTTTTGCGAGTGTGGCAGCGGCAGGTGGTGTTTTGGGCTATCAATATTTGTGGAGCAATGGCGATACGACTTCGACGGTCACGAATTTGCCAGCAGGCAACTACACGGTCACAGTGACTGACCCAAATGATTGTACTGCCGAGACTGCCGTCGAAATTGAACTCATTCCCGACACCGAACAGCCGACGGTAGCGGTCAACAATATTGATGTTTTTCTGGATGAAAATGGGCAAGCCTCCATTACAGTTGATATGATTAATGCGGGTTCGACCGACAATTGCGGCATTGACAATATTGTAATTGACGTGATGGATTTTGATTGTGAAGACATTGGGTCGAATGAAGTGGTGATGGCGGTGCTGGATGTTTCGGGGCTTTGCGCATTTCAAACGGCATTTGTAATGGTAATAGATAGCACACCGCCCGTATTGATTTGTCCACCAAATATTGTGATGGAAGGTTGTAATATAGAAGTAGAATATGCAATGCCGACTGCGACGGATAATTGCGAAGCGGGAACACCGTTTTTTATGGAAGGATTGCCAAGTGGCGGTATTTTTCCCGCAGGAACGACGGCGGTAAAATGGGGCGTGAATGATGGTTTCGGTAATCCAGGCACTTGCGAATTTTTGGTGACTTTAGAAAATGATTTTATCGGCGTTGGTTCTTTTACACAGACTTCTTGTACTGGCTTGGCCGACGGCACAGCAACGGTTGAGCCTGTCAATGGAATCGCGCCATTTACCTACGCTTGGAATGATGAAAATATGCAGACAACGCCAACCGCTATGGGCTTATCAGCAGGCGAATACATTGCGACGATTACGGACGCGACTGGCTGCCCAACAGTAACGACAGTGGAAGTTGGTGAACCGGACTTGATTACGATTGATATTGTGGAAATCATGCCTGAAATCAACGATGAAATGGACGGCGCAATCACCATCGAAACTTCAGGAGGTTCTGGAATGGGCTTTGAATACCAATGGTTTTTGGACGGTGATTTATTTTCTACCGACCAAAATTTGACTGATTTGGATGCGGGAACGTATGTTGTTTTCGTGGTGGATATGACGAATTGTACCAATTCTGATACGATTGTGGTAGATATGGCAGTAGGGATTTTTGAAAATAGTTTAACAGAAAACATCAACCTCTATCCAAATCCAACCACGGGTGAATTTCAATTAGACATTCAATTGGCGGCGGAAAAAGAGGTGAGCGTTTCCATTTTTGATGTGACTGGAAAAACGGTTTTTACTAAACTGGAAACACCTATTTTACAAGAAAATTTAAATGTTGATTTAACCAATGTCTCAACGGGTGTTTATTTAGTAAAAGTCCAAGTTGGAGAAGATATGTGGATGCAGCGGGTGGTCGTTCGCTAATTTGGTTATTGGTTGACTCGTTATTCGTTTGCCCGAGTGAGGAGTCAACTAATAAGCAATCAACCAACAACTACGCCTTAGGCGAAATCATAAAAATCATCATAAAAATCATAATTTTATAGGAATCATTATCCGATTGATGTCTGCCTTGATTTTTTGTTTTCTTGTTCATGCGTTTTCCTTTGTTAGGGTAGTGCTTCAAGTTATAAATAATACCACATCCAAGTTTTGAGAATTCACCTATTTTCTGCGTTATTTTTTCGTCAAGTAATGTAAGGAACGCGAATTAAATAAATTTACATTCTTGACAGAGAGAGTTTGTTCATAGTTTTGGCTTTGAAACCCGCATAAATGTTGATGTTTTCAGGGTTTTAAAGTGGAAAATATGGACAAAATATCCTCTCAAAAACCTGAATTTATTTTGTTCGCGTTCCTAAGTAAGTGCTTGGACATATTTAACTTCGAGATGAAAACCAAAGGAGTTTGAGGGATAAAAAGCGTTTGTACAAACGCTTTTTATCCCTCAAAACCCTATCCGCGTTGCCGCAGGCAACGCGTACTATTTTTTATTGGAGGTCGAAAATTTGCAATTTTCTCCCTCCTCAAATATCAAAACAAATGTGTCCGAGCACTTACTTATAACAAGAAAAGTGACCAATTCTGAAGAAATTCTGAAAAAATAGCCAATAGAAGTAATTTTTTTCCTTAAAAACAGAATTTATTCAGAATTTCGTTGTAAGTTTGTTGTTAAATGAAACACTTGTAAGAGCTAAGATTCTCAGGTCTCCATGACCGACTAGCCAGACGAAGTCCTTTTCGTCTGGCTTTTTTTTTGCATTTCTTTTAAAAATTCAGAAACAATTCAGATTTTCGGTAATTATTTGCAAGTCTATTATGAATTGAAAACGGTTTATGGGATTGGGTATAAGTTTGAGAGTTAGAGAAGTTGTAAAAAATAATCTACCCACTCTGACTCGTTTTTTTTTCATTTATAATTCATCATTTGGCGAACATATTGTCATAATGGGTGCCTTATTTATTACAAACGCCCTTATTAGTGAGTATCACCTGACAATCAGCACATCCCCCCGTTCTTAAAATCCCATTTTGTCAAAACTGATTTCGATAAAATCCATTCCAAGTATCGTCGATATTTTTTTGTGTTTGGAATGAAAGTTGTATTAAAATAAATTAATATGTTTTATTTTTAAATAATCTGCGCTTTCTATAAATTCCCGTAAACTTTTAATTCAAAATCTAAAAAAAAATCCTTCACAAAGTAAACTTTTAAACTGTTATGAAAAAAAATTTACACAGACAATTGTCTGTACTATTTTTAATTTTCAATTTTAATTTTTTCGCTTTTGCCAACGTCACTTATCAAAATAATTTGTCTGGGCAAAATATTGAAATCGGTAACCTGCTGAAGTGGACAACCAGAGAAGAAAACAACAATCAATTTTTCTTTGTCGAACGCTCATTTAACGGCATTGATTTTGAGAAAATTGGCGAAATTGATGGCAAGGGCTATTCCCAAGAACTCAATCAATATGAGTTTTTAGACGTCAATATCCATGAGGCCAAAGCATTGTATCGCTTGAAACAAACCGATTACGATGGTACTTTTTTCTATTCCGAAATTTTGTTACTCCAATCTATTCATCCCAATAATTTTATGGTCACTAATATGTCTAATACTTCCACAAGGACGACTTTTGACGTTACTTTGGAAGTTTTTCGAGCAGGTGATTTTTCTTATGTTTTGAAAAGCATCAAAGGTGATCAAGTATTGGAGAAAAAAATGAATGTCGCTATCGGTATGCAAAATGTGCAGATTGACTTAGGCTTTCAAACCAAAGGTCTTTACCGACTTACTTTTACAATGGGAGAAGAAGTAGAACATCTGGTCATTCAAAAAGTCGAGGAAACCGCTTTGGAAAATAGCATGGCTTTGCGTAAAAATTAATCATGTTGCGTGTAGCGAATGGCCAACTTGACGTGTTCTTTTACTCTCGAAGAAGAAGAGGTTGTGTTGGCAATTCGCAACGCGTTTACTTTCGTCCAAAATCTGCAGGAATCTCTCCCCAACTCTTCGTATCCCATTTCATGATTTTATTGGAAAAATGATTGGCTTTCAACCAATTTTCTGCTCGTTCAATCAGTTGATGCAAATGCTCCGTTTTAGCATTTCTCACCAATTTAGTTTTGCATTGTCGCCGCTGTACCCAGCCCATTGCAATTTTTGAATCCGTATAAATGGGCGTCGTTTTTCCTTCTCTTTGAAACATCGCCAAAGCATGCACAATCGCTAAAAACTCCCCGACATTATTCGTTCCTAAGGCAAATTTTTGATGAAAAAACTGAAATTTCGTCTTCGTATCCACGCCCTGATATTCCATGACACCCGGATTTCCCGAACAGGCTGCATCCACCGAAATACTATCCCAAACAATGTCTTGCCGACTCGCTGCTGACATCGGATTGGTCGCTTTCTTCTTCCCAAATTTATTGAAATTAATATATTTTTGATACCCTGCCCGATACGCCTCCTGCGCTTCTGCCACCGTTTCAAAACTCTTGTATTTTGCCCCAGGATATGCCTTTATTTGCAATTGACAATCCGCCCAAGTATCATAAATTCCTGGATTGTTCCCTTCCCAAACCACGTATAATTTTCTTTTTTTTGCCATAATTTTTCTAAAAATTCTTTCATTAATTTAGTCTTCTACCCCCAATCGAGCCAATCGAAATAATCGAGTTAATCGAATCAATCAAGACAATCAATCACGTACTCCAAATCATGCTCATGAAACTTTACGCTAATGTCGTCAAATTGAATCCGCACATCGCGATTTACTGCTTTCGTCATGCCTTTTGTATCAAAATCAATATGTTCAAATCCTTTGACAAAATCCTCCAAACTATAATCGACCACAAACTCGACATGCTCGTATCCTTCCTTATAAAAACTTCCTTTTTTCGGCGCAGGCAGTTCAATCAAATAAATATCGCGCATCTCGTGCCGAATCGGTTTTTCTAATTTGAAAATCGCAATTGGACGACCGTTGGTGTCACTTTCATTAATCATTTCACCAATCGTCGAAAGCTCTTTTTTCAACGTTTCATACCGCTCCTCGGTTTCCACTCGATAGCAAATATGGTCCATTTCAAACCCTTGAATGTGGATGGCATTGATGAATAAATTTAAAAATATTTTATCCAAAAATGGCTTTAAACCGGCGAGGATATTGTCTATTGGGTGCATGTTTCTTTCTTAAAGATGTCAGCAGTCAGACCATTTTATTGTCAGAAGTGGGAAGTCAGAACGGACTGTTTTTCTGACCTCTGACAATAAAATGGTCGACTGCTAACAAGTTAATTTAAAATGGTCAAAACAAGTGACGGTGGTCTGCCAATTACCGCTTGATTTCCATTAATAAAAATAGGACGTTCTATCAATTTTGGATGCGCCACCATAGCTTCAATCCAAGCCTCATTCGACAGTGTTTGTCCTTTGTATTTTTCTTTAAAAATCGCTTCTCCTTTGCGCACTAAGTCCAATGGCTGAATGCCTAATTTTTGAATAATCTCCGTCAATTCCTTCCGTGTCGGCGGCGTTTTCAAATAAAGGGTCACCTCGATTTTTACGCCTTTTTCTTCCAATAATTGAAGACTTTCCCGCGATTTCGAGCACCTCGGATTGTGATATATTTTCATCATTAATTTTTTATAAAAGCCGCGCCCAGTACCCAATACCCAGCACCCAATTAAATCTATCGCTCCACCTCCTTCAACTCCTCCAAATAATCATATTGCAAATCTTCGTGCAGCTTCGACAGTGCAGCTCTAATTTTCTTAATTTGCCCATCATAAATCGTCATAAACGCATTAATTCGATAAATTGGCATCTCATGTTCCACCATCTTTTTACACAAATGAATCCGCATCGTAATTTCCGTCTCTTTGTTGCCCGAATAGCGAATACATTTGTCCAAATACCGAATCACCTTCCGCAGTCCCTTTTTCCGAACGTACAAATTTGATTTATTAATCGCCGCCATCTGGTCATCAATTTCCGACTTCAAACTCTCAATATACCCATCCTCATTCTCTGCCTCAAACAACAAATAAGTCAGCAATTCCTTGTTGTCTTTCTTGAATTTCGCCAAGCGCAGACACAATTTCAACAATTGGTCAGGGTCGAGGTGAACCATTTCTTTTTTGAGCTGATGTAAGGTTGCCGCTTTCATAAATGTGGTGTATTTGTGTATCTGTATATTGGTTTTGACACAATACAAAAGTTTCTAAAACTTTTGTATTCTAAAAAAATCACTCACTAACCAATCTCTCCAACACCGTTTTTATCAATTTTTCCACCGTCTTCTTCGGTTTTTGACTAAATTCATTTGTAATCCGATTCGCCAAAATCGCATTACAAGACAAAGCCCGATGCCCCAAAACTGCCGCCAAGCCATAAATCCCCGCCGTCTCCATTTCAAAATTGGTAAAACGGTCTGCGCCAAATTTCAACTTCGCCGTCGCCTTCGTAAATCGAATGTCCAACTGCGAACTCGCCCGCAATTGCCGCCCTTGTGGGGCATAAAAACCCGGACAAGTCAGCGTAATTCCCTTTTTCATATCATGCCCAACTTGCTTCAATAATTTTTTATCCGCTTTAAAAACGTAAGGCGTCACCATCGCGTCGATGTGTTCATCCAATAATTTTTCAAAACCAGTCTGAATTGCCTGTGTTTTTTTGCCCGATTTAAAATTATAAAAATTCAGCAAACCATCCATGCCAACGCCAAAAGAAGAGACCAATAAATCATCGACTTTTACATCTTTTTGCATACTCCCCGAAGTCCCAATTCTCACAATATCCAACTGCGTCAACTGCTTTTTGACCCGCCGCGTTTTCAAATCAATATTCACCAAAGCATCCAATTCATTCAGCACAATATCAATATTATCGGTGCTGATGCCCGTCGAAATGACCGTCATTCGCTTGCCTGCCAAGATGCCCGTATGCGTCACAAATTCCCGTTTCTGCTTTTTAATTTCAATGGTATCAAAATGTTTCGACACCGCGCTCACTCGCTCGGGGTCGCCTACAAAAATTACCGTTTTGGCGACATCTTCTGGTAAAATATTTAAATGATAAATACTCCCGTCAGGATTGATAATTAATTCAGAATCAAGTAATTGCATTTTTATAGAAAATTAAAAATGAAGAATTTAGAATGACAAACTTACGATTTTTTTTGACTCTGCAAATTCTTTTCTTTCTTTGTGGCTTTAATAAGAAAAATACAAAAGTTTTCAAAATTTTTGTATTCTATCCACTCAAAATTACAAATTGATTATGAAAAAAATATACTTTCTGAAATCTTGCTCCACCTGCCAACGCATTATCAAAGAACTCGGAGGCTTGGAAGACTTCACCCACCAAAATATCAAAGAAGAAAAAATGACGGAAGCACAAGTCGATGAAATGAAGGAAATGTCGGGCAGTTACGAATCTTTATTCAGTCGGCGGTCGATGAAATACCGCGCGTGGGGCTTAAATGAAAAAGAACTTGGCGAAGCGGACTATAAAAAATACATCCTCGAAGAATATACGTTTTTGAAGCGGCCTGTCTTGATTATTGACGGAGATATTTTTGTAGGAAATACGAAGAAAGTGGTGGCAGCGGCGAAGGAAAAAATTGGGTGAATTCTCCCCCAAGCGGTGGGTTTTCCCCCACCTCTTGGGTTGCGCTCACATGAACCCAAGCGGTGGGGGAAACTCACCGCTTGGGACTAATCGACAAACCGCCAAGAAATCCCCAACCGCATCCCACCATTTTTATTAAATCCAAAGGGCAGTAAATACTCCGACGTCTGCGAATAATACGTCTGCTGAAAACCCGACAACAGATTTTCTACTTTAAAAAAGAAACGAAACCGCGTCAATTTAAAAATAAAAAAGGCGTCCAATAAAGGCGTAAATTCCGTTTTATTATTGTCTTGCAGATGAAATTGTCCCGTCAGCGGTTGATATGCAAAAGGTCGATAAGCCGTCCACATTCGGGCATCGATACCGACACGCGCGAGCATGGCTTTTTTGAAAATTTTGCCTTCGATGTAAAGGCTGTTTTTTAAATACAATTCAGGAATACGCAGGCGGTCAGAAGTCGTTTTTTGATAAACAAATTGATTGTCTAAATGCACAGGGCCGAAGGTAAAATTCTTTTCAAAACCCAATTGAAAAACACTACTCAATTCATTCGTTTGTTGCGGCGCACTTAGCGTATCGAAGTAGATGTAATTGGTCAATAAATGGTAGCCAGCATTGATTGCTAATTGAAATTTTGGCAAAGAATATATTCCTAATAAGCTCGTTTCCAATGTTTTGGCAAAATTATTTTTCCACGCTTCTCTTTCCGTATTATAAAAACGGTGCTGTGTAAACGTCGGTTCGTACAATTGATTGACCGCTTCGAGTTGCAGATTACCAATCGTTTTTAAATCAAAAAAGAACTGTCCTGCCACGCGATAATCGCCCGCGTGTTCGCCGATAGCGATGTGTCCCGAAGCATTGATTTTTAGGCGGTCACTTGGTGTGAAATCAATCGCGCCCGTCAGGTATAAATTGTGCAACGCAGAAGTATCCACATCGTCTTGGTCGATGAAATGCACTTGATGTGTCAAACCAATTTCAATCAAATCTTTTTGACTGGTAATGCGCGAATTTTGCTCGTTTTTTCTAAGTTTAAATGTTTGAATTTTAAACACATTTTCCACCATTTTTCTTTCTAAAAAATAGCGCAAACCGCGATTATCGACCTGCAAAGCTCCAAAGTAACTCGAATCTGTCGCCAAGTTATTATCCGAAAATTTATACACTTCCTTCTGATATTTCAACCGATGATAAATGGTAAAGGCTCGTTTTTTAGTAAAATCTGCGGTCGAAATTGGCGAAGGGGTAGGCGACAGAACTAGGGGCGGACGACGACCTCCGGGACGCTGTCCTTTTCCCCCAAAAGGTTTATCTTTTGAATCATTTTTTAAATTAGGTTTGCCCGTCAGTGGCGTTTTTTTATCGGTCGTTTTGGGTCTTGGTTTATTTAAAATTGTGTCTGTTTTAGAAACATCTATGATTAAAGAATCCGTTGAAATCTGTAGCGAATCCAAGCCCGTTTTGAGCGAATCTAAATTTAGAGTATCAACTGACAAAGCTGCTAACGAATCATATTTTTGCAATAATAAACTATCTGAAGCGGGAAGCGTAGGGGCAGCTTTTTTCTTCTTTTTTTGCCCATTCAAATAGATGTATTGCGTGTAGGCAAACTCCCGATTGAGGTGCTGTGTATTCGCAGAATTGAGATTGGCATCCAACAAAAAAGCGTCTCGATAATCAGGAATTTCAAGGCGATTTCCCATGTCATCAAAGACGGTTTGAGTGGGCAATTGCTCACCACCGTTGTCCTGAATCTCCATATTATTGGCGGTAAACGTAAAAAATCCATCGTAGCCGCCACCTTGCGTTCGATACCAAAGCCCGAGCGCAAAGGCTTTATTGTCCACACCTTCATGGTCAAAGTAACCGTCGTCATTGATGCGTCGGTGCTCGACAGACAAGTTCAGTCCCTTCGCAAATGTTCGACTAAATCGTACTTTAAAATAGCCATTTCCCTGATTGGCCCCTTGCGAAAAATAACCCTGCGAAAAGGTTTGTCGAATCTTATAAAACTTCACATCCTCCGTCCGCATTTGATACAAATCGTACTGATGTAACCCAATATCCACGCCTCGCCGAAATGTCGGTGTCTGCACCAACGGGCGCGCTGCCGAACCCAAATTCCCCAAATGCGCCCAATCCCACCGCTGCTGCCGAATCGGATCATATTGTTGAAAATTGGTTAACAAACTATCCAAATACGGGTAAACGACGTTCGGATTATCGGCATAAAAATGGTAAATCGCAGAGGTATCTTGTACCAATGTTTGTGGGCCAGATGAACCACCGCTGCCGCTACCTGGAAATTGCGCATAAGCCGTCTCTTGCCCGATGAGCAATAGTCCAAAAAACAGTATTTTAAAAAGGGGCTTTTTCATGTTCAATTCTTCATTTGAGTCCTTGATTTTTTAAATTTTTCGCTCATTCCCAAAATAGGATGAACTAAGATTTACTAAATCTGAGAGATTTAGCAAATCGGAAACTTGGTAAGTCTCTTTGAAAATACACTTCACCTTATTTTGGGGATGAGCGAAGTTTTTTATAAAAGATAAATCTGATTATTTGGCGGCGCAGAGCGACGAAACTCTTGGTAGCAATATCTATTTCATGCTTTTTATCGGGCAGTCGCGCTGCACTTGTGGAACAACCTTAACACTTTTACCAATAGTTTCGTCGCTCTGCGCCGCTAAATTTCTATAAAAAACATCGTCATTTTTACACAAACGCCCGCAAAGATGCAGAAATCTTTCATTAGCCAGCCATTAACTTTTACTGTGTCATCTCGACCGTCCCCAAGTCCTCATACCAAGCCTTCAAGCCACCGTCCAAATTATAGACATTTTTGAACCCCGAATTTTGCATCAACGTACACGTCCGCAAACTTCGCCGCCCCGACCGACAGTACACCAAATAAACGACATTGCTATCCAAGGCTTCCAGTTGGTCATAAAATTGCTCACCGAAATAATCCATATTTCTCGCGCCTTGGAGATAGCCCGTCGCAAATTCTTCAGGCACGCGGCAGTCTATCAAAACAGCGTCGGATTGCTCTTTTTTCATGGCTAAAAATTCAGCAGGTGTCAAGTTTTTTAACTGCTTTTTTAGCATTTCCCAACGATTGAGACGGCAAAATTCTTCCATTGATTTTTTTTGCAAAAATAATCGAATTTATGAATTGGAGGGATTTGACATTGAGTTATTAAAATTAGCCGACCAATTTTTTAAAATTGTGCTTGAATCTTCTTAGATTTGCGCCGGTCTCCTTTCAAATTTTAGCAAAAAATACACAAAAAATACACAAATTATACTGGATTATTATATAAATATCGAGAATGTTTTCTCCATCTCGTCCGTTCCAGTCCTGTTCTCACTTTTACCTAATTTTATTAAAAAATTTTTATTAAAAAATTTCTATTAAAAAATGAGGAATTACTACTACTTCTTCTTGTCTTTTAGAAAATTTCTAAAAAGCATCTCATTACTTGGGCTGTTCTTTTTATATCAAAATTTGCTCGCACAACCTCACAGCCTTCTTCCTGAAATGGTCTTTGTGGATGGCGGTAGTTTTCAAATGGGCTGCACTGCCGAACAAGATACCGCACTTGTAAAAGCTGGTTTTGCAGAAGGTTGTCAGACGAGTTGGGTACAAGACGAACTCCCTGTGCATGAGGTCGCTTTGCGGCAATTTCACATCGGGAAATACGAAGTCACACAAAGCCAATGGGCTGCCGTTATGCCTAATGATTCACTGATTTTTAATGTCGGCATGGGCGCAACTTATCCCGTTTATCACGTCAGTTGGTACGATGCACTGACGTTTTGCAATCGGTTGAGTCAACAGGAAGGATTTACGCCATGTTATTATGCCGACCCTGATTTCGTCACCGTTTTTGACTCCTTGGTCGGCAGGGTAAAAACTACGGTCAATGTCCATTGGAACACTGCCGCAGATGGCTATCGCTTGCCCACCGAAGCCGAATGGGAATACGCCGCTCGGGGTGCTCAAGCCAGTAAAAATTACGTTTTTGCGGGTAACGATTCTATCCATATAGTCGCTATTTATAATGAAAACAACGCCGAAAAAGGCGGAAACCAAGTCGGTTCAAAAAGTCCGAACGAACTCGGTTTATACGATTTGAGCGGCAATGAATGGGAATGGATATGGGATTGGTATTTGGAAAATTATTATGAAAACAGTCCTGAATGCCAGCCAATTGGGCCGCTTTGGAGCGAGTATAAAGTTTGTCGCGGTGGCAATTGGCGAAGTCAAGCGGCCCACGCACGTGTCGCGAATCGGATTGGGCTGCATTGTGGATTGCGGACGTTTAACATTGGTTTTCGAGTGGCGCGCGGCAAGATGAAAGCGAAGCATTGTATGGAAAATAATCCTTGATTTTAATAAAATGATAATAAAAGATGTTGTTTTTAACAAAATGCCTTTAATTGTTTTGTAATTAATTATTTTATTTCTAAATTAAACCCGATTTTAAAAATAAAGCAAAACAAAAGAGGGAATTCACACTTCTGGAATAATTGAATCGGGCAAAAATTCCAATCCTATATTCTCCTCAAAAAAACCTGCGCTGCCCACCTTCCAATACGCTGAATTTGCTCTTATTTTCCAACTATATTTATGCGGTTTTTCCGTTTTTGAAACATCCTGTACCAAAAGCAGTGAACCACTTAAATTTTAAAAGCAAAATATTATGGCGTTCGACACCAAAAACATTAGAAATGTAGTCCTGCTAGGACATTCGGGCTCCGGAAAAACAACCCTCGCAGAAGCGATGTTGTTTGAAGCCGGAGCCTTATCCCGACGCGGAACGGTCGAAGATGGTTCTACCGTTTCGGATTATACCAATATCGAAAAAGAGCGCGGCAATTCTGTCTTTGGCGCGCTGATGAATGCGAAATGGAAGGATTCAAAAATTAATTTGATGGACACCCCCGGCTCGGATGATTTCGTAGGCGAAGTAGCGTCTGCCTTGAAAGTTGCCGATACGGCAGTGATGGTGATTAATGGAAAAAGTGGGGTCGAAGTCGGCACAGAATTGCTATGGGAATACATTGAAAAAATTGGAACGCCTGCCATTTTTGTCGTCAATCAAATGGACCATGCCAAGGCAAATTACGACAATGCATTAATGCAAGCACAAGACCGATTTGGGTCAAAATTAGTGCCGGTGCAGTACCCATTAAATGCAGGAAATGGTTTTAATAAAATAGTCGATGCCCTGCGGATGGTTGTTTATAAATTTCCAGTAGGCGGCGGCAAACCAACCAAAGAAGACATCCCAGAATCCGAAAAAGCGCGCGCCCTCGACATGCACAATGCCCTCGTCGAAGCCTCTGCCGAAGCTGACGAAGAATTGATGGAACGCTTCTTTGATGAAGGCACTTTGAAAGAGGAAGACTTGGCATTCGGCTTGCGACAAGCGATTGTCAACAAGTCGTTTTGCCCCGTTTTTTGTGCCTCTGGTTTGGAGAATATGGGCAGCGGTCGAGTCATGGGTTTCATCAATGATGTCTGCCCGTCGCCTGCTGACCGACCTGCGGCTGCAACGGCGGATGGTGGCGAATTGGCGTGTACCACCGATGGCGACACGGCGGTTTTTATTTACAAAACTGTTTCCGAGCCGCGCGTTGGAAATGTCTCTTATTTTAAAGTGTATTCGGGCACGCTGCGGGGCGGTGATGAATTGATGAATAACAACACTCGGACGGCGGAGCGATTTGGGTCAATTTTTACCGCCAATGGAAAAAATCGAGACACCTTAGATAATTTAAAAGCAGGCGATTTGGGCGTGACGGTCAAATTAAAAGCCTCCAAAACCAATGAAACCTTGATCACCAAAGGCTCAACTGTAGCCATTGAAAAAATACCGTTTCCAGAGCCACGCATTCGAGCTGCCGTTGACCCGCCGAGCAAAAATGACATGGAAAAATTGATGAAAGCCCTCCACCAAATCGAAGGCGAAGACCCGACGCTCATCGTCGAACAATCCAAAGCCTTGAAGCAAACTATCGTGCACGGGCAGGGGCAATTGCACTTGGATTTAATCAAATACCGCATCGAAAAGGTGAATAATTTGGTGATGAATTACATCAAACCAAAGATTTCATACCGCGAGACGATTACCAAAATGGCGGAAGGCAGCTATCGACACAAGAAGCAATCGGGCGGCTCTGGGCAGTTTGCGGAGGTACACATGCGGATTGAACCGTATTATGAAGGAATGCCCGAACCTGCGGGTTTGACGGTTAGGAAAAGGGAGGAAGAAGAACTCGCTTGGGGCGGAAAATTGGTGTATTATTGGTGCATCGTCGGTGGGTCGATTGATGGTAATTTTTCTAATGCCATTAAAAAAGGAATTTTACAAAAAATGGAAGAAGGCCCGCTGACGGGGTCGTATTGCCAAGACATTCGGGTCTGTATTTTTGATGGAAAAATGCACCCTGTTGATTCCAATGATATGGCGTTTATGCTGGCGAGTTCTGCTATTTTTAAAGATAATTTTGAACGGGCTGCACCGAAGATTATGGAACCCATCTACGATGTAGAAATCCTTTGCGACGGTGAAGTGATGGGCGATATTATGGGCGATTTGCAGACTCGACGCGCCATCATTCAAGGGATGGATTCGGAAGGTCATTATCAAAAAATCATGGCAAAAGTGCCGTTGGCAGAGATGTATCAATATTCTTCGACGCTGCGCTCATTGTCGCAAGGGAAGGCAAAGTTTTCGCGGGCATTTGCGGAATATAGTCAGGTGGGGCATGAGATTCAGAAGGCGTTGGTGCGGGATTATCAGGGGGCACAGAAGGAATGATTGAGCTTAAAATATTTCATAATTTTATATTTATATGCCTTTGGTGATTGCAGTTGCCAAGGGCATTTTTTATGGAATTTAGTAAGAGAATTAGCACAAAAATGGTAGATTTGCAGGATTCTCTCACTAAATTAATCAGGATGAAATTTGTGCTATTTTTACTTTCTATATTTGCGTCAATCGTTCTATTTTCAAGCTGTAAAAAAGACAATGATGTCAATGCCAATGACAATATTGAAAATTTTCCAGCTACCCATTTTCAACAAATAGAAGATTTAGAAGGTTCACTTTTATCTGTCAATCCAACTACAGACGGTGGATTTATTCTAACGGGAGAACCTAGTTTCCCTCAGAATCTTCCATTAATCAAACTATCGGCAGATTGTTCGGTAGAATGGATAACCGAATTTGATGGAATTTCAGGGGATAGAGGGAACGAAGCAAAACAAGTCTCAGATGGCAGTTATTTGATAGCAGGGGCTACACGTAGTTTTGGGGCGGGCTCGAATGATGCCTATTTGATTCTTACCAATCCAATTGGGGAAGAATATTGGTCCCGGACTTTTGGCACGAACAGAGCTGACCAAATGGAATCGGTGGTAGAAACTACAGAAGGCAATTTTATTGGAGTCGGCTGGGCAGGCACGAGTAGTTCAGAGACAGACTTATCAATAATTAAAACCAATGACAATGGTCAAATGATAGACTCCCGAAACATCAACCGTACTTCTCGCGATAAAGGGTTTAAAATTGTAGATGCAGGAGATGATGAATTTGTTATTTTGGGACTTTCTGGAGACCTGATTGGTTCGGGGCAGTTATTTTTCATAAAAATTGACAAAAATCTGGACACTCTTTGGACTTTTACTTTTGAAGATGTCGAATGTTTTTTAACTGGTTATGACTTAATTTCGACTAACGATGGAGGCTTTTTAGCTGCTACCAATTCACAAGGGCTTACGACAGAGAATAATATAAATTTAGTATTAATTAAATTAGACAACGAAGGTAATTTGGAATGGCAAAAAGAATATGACGGTGGCATAGAAGAATTTGCTCACGCAGTTGTACAAACCTCTGATAATGGCTATTTGGCAGTATCTGGTACTAGTGATGTTGGGAACGGGGAATTGGACTGGATGTTGACAAAAACTGATGAATTAGGGAATGAATTGTGGTCAAAAACGTATGGAGGCTCTGGTCATGAAAGTCCTTTTGATATTACGAAAACGGTTGATGGATATTTAATCTGTGGTTATTCTAACTCCGTTTCTAATACCGATTCCCCTGCTATGGTTATATTAAAAGTGGATGAAGATGGAATGCCGAAATAAACGCAGTAATTTATCGTTTGTATTCAATTAACAATATGAATTTTTTTCGCGTTCCTAAAGATAATTGCGGCTTTACTTTTCTTACTTACCTTCAATTTCCTTTTTAAAATGTTTTCCAACCACACCTTAGCCACCGAAATATCCACTTGGGTCAACCAAAACGAAGAAGGCGGTCAATATTTCCACGGCACATTTCAAAGCAAAATCAAAGGCGAAGTCCCGTACAACGTCTATCTCCCACCCAATTGGCGAAAAGCCGATACGACGACTTATCCGCTGCTGATTTATTTGTACGGTCAAGGCGGCACAGAGTATATTTTTCCCTATCACGTCGAAGCCAATTTGCTCAATGAATGGATTGAAAATGGAGACTTGCCACCAATGGTCGTTTTTTGTCCAAATGGTTCACCCGACCCTGAAGTCGTGCAATGGTACACGCCCGAAAATGAGGCGATGTTGACGAAAGAAGCGGGAGAGATTCGACAGTTTTGCCGCGAGCAATTTCGGGCGGGGATGGAGTCAGATTTGATTGGTTTGGAAGGACAATCGCGAGGCGCAGCGGGCGTTTTGTTTTATGCCTTGAAGCATTCCGACAAGTTTTCTTCCTTTGTTGCCAATGCGTATGTGAGCGATTACAATTTGAAAACATTGAAAGGATTGGCGAACCAAAATCAAGCTAAAATCCGAAATGCTGACTTTCATTTAAAAATGGAAATCGGCAGCGAAGATTATTTTATGTTGGAACATGGGCGCAAGGGCAGCTTGATTTTAGATGAATATTTGACAGAGTTACACATCCCGCATTCGCACGAAATTTTGGAAGGACGCGGGCATGGTTACGGGCAGTTTTGGGATTATTATCGAAAAGATATAGAAATGTTGAATGGCTTGTTTCATTTGAAATATCATGCAGTAGCTTGGAGGAAGTAAAAATAATGGATGTTACGCATTTTGAACATTTCGCGGCGAAAACGTTCAGTTCATCAGCTATATTACAAGCCGCCGCGAGGGGTTTCTAAAGGGGAAAGAAATTTTGAGAAAATTTCTTTCCCCTTTAGAAACCCATAGGCGCATAACGAAATATTAGCTAAAGCGAATTATTTTTTGCGCCGCATTTCACTTTATTAAAAAATAGACAACGACATGGTAAAAATACAAGAGAAATTATCACAATTAGAAAATCTACTCAACGAAGTAAAAGCATATCTTCAAAGGTGTCCAACAGAAGAAGTAGAACGCCGTCCTGCGCCAGATAAATGGTCGAAAAAAGAGATTTTGGGGCATTTGGTGGATTCTGGTGTCAATAATTTACAGCGTTTTACGGAAATACAGTTCCAACCAAAACCCTATGTAATAAGAGGGTATAATCAAGATGAATTGGTGAAAGCGAATGATTATCAGAACGCGGAAGTCAAAGAAGTTCTAAATTTATTTATCAGCCTCAACCACCGTATTTTAAAAATATTGGAACGACAACCACCCGAAAACTTGGCTTTTGAAATGATAATTTATGAGGATAAAACCGTCGATTTAGCATTTTGGATAGATGATTACGTCAATCACGCAGCGCACCACGTAAAGCAAATTATGAATTGAGTTTTTTACAAAAATAATCCTACCTTTGACCCCGTAGGATTATCTCGATTGACTGGATTATTTCGATTATTTCGATTAACCAAACAATCGAGAAAATCGAAATAATCGAGAAAATCGAATCAATCAAACCATGAGTAACTTTGTCGTTTCCGCAAGAAAATACCGTCCCGCCAAATTTGAAGAAGTTGTTGGGCAAGAACACGTTGGTCAGACGCTGAAAAATGCGTTGAAGAATGACCACTTGGCACATGCATTTTTGTTTTGCGGGCCGCGTGGTGTGGGCAAGACGACCTGCGCGCGGATATTGGCGAAGGTGATTAATTGCCAAAATCAAACCGACGATTTTGAGCCCTGTGGCACGTGCAATAGTTGCGAATCTTTTGAAAAAAATGCCTCGTTTAATATTCTCGAATTGGATGCGGCGTCTAATAATAGTGTTGAGCATATTCGGACGTTGACGGAGCAAGTTCGGTTTCAGCCGCAGCAAGGACAGTACAAAATTTTTATCATTGATGAGGTACACATGCTGTCGTCGCAGGCATTTAATGCGTTTTTGAAAACGTTGGAAGAACCGCCACCACACGCGATTTTTATCCTTGCTACGACGGAGAAACATAAAATTATTCCAACGATTTTATCGCGGTGTCAGATTTTTGATTTTAAGCGCATTCAGATACCGAATATGGTGTCGCATTTGCAGAAAATCTGTAAAGAAGAAGGCATCGAAGCGGACAAAGATGCGCTGCACATCATTGCCCAAAAAGCGGATGGTGCGCTGCGGGATGCTTTGTCGATTTTTGATAGAATCGTAAGTTTTTCAGGCGATAAAATCAAGTACGAGGATGTCATTACCAACTTGAATATTCTGGATTACGATTATTATTTCAAGTTTACGGAAGCGATGTTGATGCAGGATTTGTCGAAGGTGATGAACATTTTTGACCAGATTTTGCGGAATGGATTTGAGGGCGATATTTTCTTGTCGGGCTTGGGCGAGCATCTACGCAATTTACTCGTTTGCAAAGATGAAGCGACCTTACAGTTATTGGAAGTGAGCGATGGTTTGAAAGACCGCTATCGACAGCAGGCGAATCTTGCGCCGGCGTCGTTTATTTTGACGGCATTGAACCTGACAAACGATTGCGACATCAATTATAAATTGGCACGCAACAAGCGTTTGCACGTCGAAATGGCATTGATTAAAATGACCTTTATTGCGCAAGCGATTGAAGTGGCGCAAAATCCGCAGCCCGTTCAAATAATTTAGAAAAAAAAACTCTTGACCAAAGTAGCGTAAGTGCGCCAAGTGCTGCGCCGCAAAATACAGTCCCACAAGCACCGACTCCGACACCCAAAGCACCCGAAGATGTAGTAACTCCACCTATTCAGCAACCCACTGCGCCTGTTGTGGAAACGCCCGAAAGTAATCAGGTGGAAGAAGCGGTGAAACCTGTTTATGCTGCAACACCACCCGCTGAAGAAGCACCTACCGCGCCTGCTGCCGAAGCAATTCCGACACCAACTCCCATAAAAAAAAACGCCGACTTTAGGTACACCAAAATTAAGTTCGCTGGACTTGTTAGATGCCGAAATTGAGGCAGAGGAAGCGGAAGAAGCTGCAATCGAAATCCCAGTGTTGACCCTCGAATCGGCGCAAAAAGCGTGGAATGGCTACCTCGAAACGGTGCAGCAGATGAGTACTAAAAGTATCATGAAACCTGCGGAAGTCATGGTCAAAGACGGCAAAATCATCGTGTCTGTTGGGTCAAAATTAGGCGTAAATACCATTCGGCAAGAGCCCGGTTTGATGGATTATATGCGGAAAGAATTGCAGAATAATGTCATTGAATTAAGTGTCATTATTGATGAAGAAAAATCGTTGGCGAATCAAGTTGAACGCAAACCAAAAGCCCTTTCTGAAAAAGATAAGTACGATATGATGAAGGAAATTAATCCGTTGATTGGGGAGATGCGGAAGCGGTTTGATTTGAAATTGGAGAGAGAATAAATTTTTAGGCAAATGCACTAAAAGTATGGAGATGATTTCGAACCGAAAATCAATACCACTTTAAAGAAAGTCCAAGCTTTAAAGAAAGTCCAAGCCGGCTTGATTGGTTTTTCAAAAGGTGAGCAGTTTTTTTTTAATAAATTGCTTTGTTTTATTCAAAATGCCTTAGAAATACTATTTTTACTGAAAATTCAACAGATTTCATTTTTGGTAAAATTTGGCAAAATAAATTTGGATAAAATTTAAATTCAATGGCAATTATATCTTTTTAAGAAGATTCTCTTTGTTAAACCAAATTTATATTGGCGTGCCAATAATCTGTTGAGTTTTCAGATTTTTACCCAAGAATTATCAGAAGAAAACAAAAATCACATCCATGTTTTTAGCAAACATTCAATTAGCAAACTTCCGAGGGATTGAGGAACTCTCCCTAAACTTCGTTTGCGCAGACCAATCTACAAAACTGCGTCAATGGACGGTCATTCTCGGTGAAAATGGTACTGGAAAAAGTAATATTCTGAAAGCCATCGCGCTCGTGACAGCGGGCAGTGATGCGCTTGGAGAATTGTTGGAAACGCCATCAGACTGGATTTCAGTGGGCAAAAAATCGTGTAAAATCACGGCAATTATTCAATCTGAAAAAGGCAAGTCGGCTGAAATCTCATTACAAATTCAACGAGGCAATACCTTGAAAGCGGTATTGAAAAATAACGCGGCGAGTTTGAAGATTTTGGATAAAAAATTAAATAAAAAGGAGTCCAATTATTTCTTGGTGGGCTACGGTGCATATCGAAAAATAGCGGAAGATAAAGTAACGACGAATCTGTCTGACTTGTATAAAAATGACCGTGCCAAGCGAGCGGCGAGCTTATTTAATCGGTCAATTTCCTATCATTCGATGGAAGCCTGGGCGATGGATTTGTCTAAAAAAGAGTTGAAAGCAATTGGGCAATCACTGAATAAATGCTTGCCAGGTATCAAATTTCATAGCATTGATAAAACGACTAAAAAGCTACTTTTTGAAACGCCAAATGGCATCGTTCCTTTGGAATTATTGAGTGATGGTTATCAAAATATGGTCGGGTGGTTCGGTGATTTGTTGTTTCACATTACGGACGTACTTGGACAAGTCGAAAATCCATTTTTGGCGAAAGGCATTTTATTAATTGATGAATTATCGGTGCATTTACACCCGATTTGGCAGCGCATGTTGGTGAATTATTTAGAAGAATTATTGCCTAATTTTCAAATCATTTCAACAACCAATGCGCCGCTGACCGCACAGCAAGTGCCAGAAAATTGTTTGTATTATTTGCAAAGAGAAGACGGTAAAATTGAGTTGGAAACCTTTTACGGCAATCCACAAATGGTGCGTTTGGAGCAGTTGATTCGCATGCCTGCTTTTGGTCTAACAACGGTCAAAAGTGTGATGGTGGAGGAAAAAACCAAGCCTATCAAGCAGCAAAAAGTGCGGGAGGCTATGAGTCAAGTGAAGGTTTGAAAACGCGAAGTTTGGATGCCCCAACGTCTGAAACGAACGAGTTGACGGGATTTTTGAAAGAAGTTCCTGATTTGGATTATGTGACCAAAGACGACCAAAGTCAGCTGGATTTGTTAGCCAAAATTGAACAACACCTAAAATCCAATACCAAATGATACGATTAGAACGCAATCGTGAAGCGGCGGTCAGCGGATTTCGAGGGGCGTCTTTACGAAACAAATTACGGACGGTTTTTAAGCAGCAGCGCAAGAAAGTGAAAGGCGATATTACCAAAATTAAATTCAAAAGTTATTGGGGAATCACGAAGCCTCAATTGGAATTGGAGACTCACAGCAAATGCGCGTATTGCGAAGCGAATACCAAAGTTGTCGCGCACGGAGATGTCGAACATTATCGTCCAAAAAGCATTTATTGGTGGCTGGCTGGCTTATACTTATGATAATTATCTTTTTTCGTGTCAAATTTGTAACCAATCGTATAAATCAAACCATTTTCCAATAGAAGGACGGCTGGCGAAAGGACCAAAGGTTTCAGCGGATATGACGGATGCTGAATTGGATGTTTTGATAACAAAATATACAATTGACCCGCGTAAAAACTCTTCGGACAATAGCATTGTTGGTTTAAAAAAATTGCTGCGAGAAAAGCCCTTATTGCTCAACCCATACATAGATTTCCCTGAGGATTGGTTCGTATGGGAATATGATGATAACGAAAAAGTGGTGCGTTTGACGCCCAAGCCTGACGATGACGATTCTGCAAAATTTGTCAAAGCAGCCATTGATTTTTATGGACTGAATCGGGAAGAATTAGAGGAATTGCGCTATCAGGAATTTCGGACTTTTCGGACGCTGCGGCGAGTGCTACCTGCGTTGGCAAATGCACCTGATTTGCAAAAAGAAACCCAAGAGAGAATTGACGAAATGCAGCAACCACATTGGGCCTTCTCTGGAATGTGCCGCTATTTTGGAGAATTGCCTTTGGACGATTTAGCCAATACGCCTAATGTGGAAATCGGATAAGATTTTTTAGAAGTTGTTTTAAGTGAAAACAATTTCTTAGTATAAAAATGCTTCCAAATCATTTTAAATAAATAGATTTGTCACGTTTTTAGAAAAAATAATCATCAGAGCAATTTAAAACAAATAAATGGCTAAGAATAGCACCTTAAAAGCGCGGCTGATTTTATACAATCAAGGGAAGATTTTATTGTTAAAGCAGCAGAAGAAAAACGGAGGAAATTACTCCTTAGTGGGTGGTACAATTGAAAATACCGAAACGGCGAAGGAGTCTTTGATTCGAGAGAGTTTGGAGGAAGCGGGCATTGTTTTGAAAAAGGAAAATCTGCAGTTGGCGCATGTATTGCATAAGCAGACGAAGAAGGGACAGCGGGTGACTTTCTATTTTAAAGCTTCGCGATGGGAAGGTAATTTGCGGTCGCGTGAACCCGAAAAATTTCAAGGTGTAGAGTGGTTTCATTTGTACAATTTGCCGAAAAATTTGACACAGACGGTTCGCCATGTTTTGCAACAATATCGGAAGGGGAAAGTCTATTCGGCTTTTAATGAAAAAAAGGCGGAGGCAGAAGCGTTTGAATATTAGCGAGGTGTCAGGCGTCAGAGATTGGTAGCCGATACCTTCAAGGGTATCTGCTACCTTTGCTCAAAAAAATAGCGTGTTAGGTAGCAGATACTCTTAAGAAGTATCCGCTACCCGCCAACACCAATCAATCCGACACTTCAAAAAATATGTTACTATTTCCTTTTCTATCTCAAAATTCCCTATTTTTACCTAAATAAATTAGCTACACACTCACATTTTTGGTATTTCACTCCTCCCAATTTTTAGTTTAAAAATTGTTTATAAATAATTGATAGTCAGTTGACTATGTAAATAAATGTACTATGTCTAAACCATTAACTAAAGGACGAAAACTACAATTTACCATTATTTCTTTACTCTTGGTAACGCTCGTAATTTGGGGCTTTGCAGAGGTCGTTTTTCGTGGACTAGTGTATATGCGTAGTCAGAAATACCCAACACAAACTACGGAATTTGATGAAAAAATGGGCTGGCGAGCTGTCCCAAATTTCACTTTTCAAGGCATTGTCCCCGATGGAAAAGGTAAGGAATATGACCTTGATTTTGAGACTGACGAGAATGGCTTTAGATATTTTGGGCGACTAAATAATCCAGATGACAAGCGATTGTTGGTCATTGGGGACTCCTACACGCACGCGATTGAGGTGTCGAATGATAAGACGTATTATGGCTTATTGGCAGATAGTTTAAATAAATATAAAGTTGAATTGTTCGCTTATGGTGTGCGTGGAATTGGGCCATTGCAGCAGTATATCTGGGCAGAAAGATGGTACGAAGAAATCGAGCCAGACGCGGTACTTTGGCAATTTTGTTTCAACGATATTTACAATAGTAGCTACGATTTGGAAAGTACCAGCTATTTTAACAATAACCGAAAAATGCGTCCTTATTTGGAAAATGGCGAAGTCGTTTATAAAAATCCTGCTCGTTTGGGTATGGGCGGTTTGCGGCGATCTTCGCTGTTTTTGGATTTTATTTTAACGAAAATGGAAGTCATCATTGAAGGCAACGACCACAAAAGTCAGACCGCTTCGGAAGACTTGGTCAAAGGTCAGCATACTGATTTTGAAAAATACAAAGCGGCTTTGGAGACGTTTGATACGATGGTCAAAAAGATGAAAAAGAGGATGGATAAAGGGATGGCAATTTTGGCATTTCCGGTCGATGATACACAACCTTATTTGGAGGATATGACGGCGATTTTTCAAAAAAATGGCATTCCTGTGGTGAAGCAAGTGCCCGCTTTGATTACGAAAGCGAGTGAGGCAGGGACGTCAGTTTGGGCAAAAGACCAGCGCATTGGAATGAAAATGCACATGCGATTGCGTCGGAGGAAATTTGGAAATATTTAGAGCCGATTGTGCGGTATCCGGATTCTTTGTTGTTTAAAAAATATCATGCAGAGCATTAGATTTCTACCAAATTGGCGCGTTTATCTACCTTCATTTCCGCTGGTATCGCTGCCAAAATATCAGTTTGCAACGCCTCAATCAACGTTCGCTTAATAAAATCCCGATGCGTCACTAAACTTACTTCGCGCACGGGTGCAGGAGGTTGAAAAGATTTCAATTTTCGCTGTTTGTCTTTTTCAAAATTACCGTTGCCGCACCATTTTCAAATAATGCACCTGCAAATCATTAATTTTCAATGCCACAAAATAATGTCCATCTGGCAAGCTGTTATCGGGTGTCCAAACCGCCTCATATTTCTCTGCTGTCAATGTTTTTTCTTCCAATTTGGCAACCTCTCGTCCCTGCATATCGTACACCAATAAGCTCACTTTTGATTTTTTAAAAACACCATATTTTATGGTCACTTTATCCGAAAATGGATTCGGTGAGACCTTATAAACCATCCCTTTATCCAAATGAATATCACTCGTCCCCGTCATAATTCCTTCGCCGTTGATGACGATATCCCAAGTGCCTTCGAGCTTTCCGTCGGCGTTGGTCGTCAATGGAATAATTCGATTGGTCGCGTCGTAAGTGCCGCTGGTAATCGAAGCGGCGGCATCGTCTGGAATGCTCGTATCGCCTGCAAAATAGAGTTGGGTGGTCAATAATTCAAATCCCGGAGGCTTAATTTTGAAATGAATATGCGACGGACGAGAAGCATATTTACCCGGTTGCACGGTTTCAAACATATAAAAACCTTGCGCATTGGAGCGCGTAAATCCTCGCAAATTGTAGGTATCATTGTCGTATTCTCCCGCGTCATTGGCGTGCCAAACATCCAC